>JAQIXA010002209.1:0-19109 GCA_034699045.1 Nanhermannia cf. coronata Gr-Ori-00579 | reverse complement strand
AAAATTACATTTATTTTTTTATCGGTTTTGATACACCGTATAGGATTTTCCAATACAAAATTTTGTCTAATTAAATTTTTTTAGTTATAGTGTTTCCTCATACCTGAATTTATTTGATGGTAGCCTACTTTGACTTTGACGATATCTAGGTCAAAATTGGACAAAATTTTCAAAATTTTTGGTTATGAAATGACCTAGTTATAGTAGTATACTGTATCTAAGCACTTGAGAGAAACTGTCAATTTCTAAAGTCTAAAGGATGGATATCTTCGAGTTATATAAATGCTTTCTGGCTTTTATATATGAGGTTTAACTTCATGGAAAGACCTATAAAACCGAAGATATCCTTTAAAAATATACTTAAGTATCTTAGGGTATTAGAAGCAAAAGTTAAAAAAAAGATACTACTAATTTGATAATTTGATGTATTTGGCATATAGAGGTAGATTAGGGATAGTTCCGAAGTGTGTTTGTAGGGTACTTAGGATAGGACAGCCTATTTTCGAACGAACCTGCTGTTATATTGACTAAAAATATTTAGAGATATATCTGTAGGGATGCGATAGCCAAGATTAACTAAGCAAATTTCATGTCAACTGTTTCGGACAAAAAATAGACTGTATAAATTTAAAAAAAGCTTTATATTTATTTAGCAGGGTATATACAAGTACCTTCAATATGACTATTTGATTGTATGATTTCAATTTCTAGGACTTTTTAGAGCTCGAAAAAGAAGCTCGACACAAAACCCTCAAAAACGGAAATGCCAATGGATATGCGATTGAAAATGAGAAAACTGACGAGTACTTACATACATTATAATTTTTTAAATTTCCGAGTTCTTTTTTACAAATTTTTGATAGGGAATTGATGCAAGAAGAGGCATTTAAACACCGAAGTGTGACCCTCAAAAGAATGTTTTTATTTGCTACTGCATATTCATCTAATTTGGGAGGAACCGGGACTATAACGTACATTTTTCGAAAAAAAAAATCTGAAATTTTTCTAAATTTCTAAAATTTTAGGGGATCTGGAACAAATCTGATTCTTGGGGAAATCATAAAACCGTAAGTTGAGCATTTTTGCCTATTTTTGAAGTTATAATATTTAAACTCAAGTTCAATAAAATCGATATTTATTTAAGAAAAAACCATTCAAGAAACTAATAGTTCTCAATTAGAATGAAGTCATAAATAATTCAATCGAATTTTAACTAACAATCTGACTACATGTATTTAACATTAGTCAAATTGATCGATTTTATTTCTCATGTTCTTATAATAACAATAACAATATTTTAGAGTAAATGTTGGACAAGATGGGAAATACACAGATATAACCTACACAACTTGGATGGCGTATGTTCATAAATAAATTAATAAATCAATAAATGTTTAACTGAAGGTTTTCTTAACAGATACACGATTCCAGGGTTAATAATTCATGAAATTCTATAATTAAATGTTGTTTAAAAGGAACTCAATTTGTCAAAACTATTGAATTTTTAAATGAACTTTTAAATGATAAAATATTTTAAAATAATTAATGGTTTTACAATATTTTAGCATGTTGATGTCAGTGGCTTTAGTCTGGATTTATTTGGTAGCGATTTTCACAGGTTTGCTATTTTCAAAGGGGGGTCCGGGATTTTTGCAAAGGAAATGAATGCATCTTGTTAATGCTAATATCGACGCAAAATTTAGCCCAACACTCGATTTTGATTATGATTTTGGCAAATTCCGCTCCAAACAGCTCCAAAACTGAAGCGGGCATATTCGAAAATCATCAAAAATCCTTATATTTCAATTTCAGTCAGTTTTTTTTTGGTGATTTTCGAATATTCCCGCTTTAGTTTTGAAGCTTTTTGCAACAGAATTTGTCAAAATCATTATCAAAATCGAGTTTAGGGCTAAATTTTGCGTCGATATAGCATTCCTAAAGCTGTGAAGAAGGTATTGGCATTTCCTATGCACAAATCCCGGACACCCCTTTAGTTTTAAAATGACCTCTAGTGTCTTTTTTATTGATTTAATTCAACTATTCTATTTAGAACTAACTTCTGACCTTAATTTTGCATAATAATATATGTAGGTTTACCACCAGCTCTAAGATTCGGACCTTTGAAAAAAAGCGGGAATAAAAACAGCTATATGCTTGAAAGTTCCGAGTCTGTCCACCAGATGCTGAGAAGGAAATACGCAGACTTGGGCCCAATGAATTTTCATGAGTTGGGTGTTGCCGCACTTTTTTTCCTTGCGGTCATGCTGTGGTTCTTTCGCGATCCAAGGTTTATTTCCGGCTGGGCTGAACTTATCCATGGTGCTGAGGTAAAAAAAATTTACTCATTTTGACGACTATAAATTCTACCATCGGGGTCGAATGGGTTAAATGGGATTGATTATAAATTCATATTGTTTTTTTACGAAAGTTAGTATCAAATTATCTAAATAAAACATATATTTTTTACAAGCTATTAAATGCGAATTTAAGATAATTGTAGCTAATGAATGGAACAATTTTTGTCATGATTATGATAATACCTAATTATTATAGGGTACTTTATCAATCAAGAATATATAATTGCTCTTAATTTTATGGGGAATATTGAACTTTAAAATGACCTTTTATTCTCAAGTCATTTGATTTTGTTATCAAATTCATATTAAAATTTTATTTTTTTGTAAATTATCAATAAGTTAAGAATTAAGAACGATAAGTTTAACGCTGTACTTCTAGGTATTTTGTCCATCTGTTTATACTCTACTGATAACCCTAGTCTTTCCACTTTCCATTGACAAATGTATAGAAATTATAGAAAGTCAAGATCTCAAATTTTGCAATACTTATCATATGAGTATAACTAATACTGTCCTAAAGATTGTCAAATCTTTAGAATTTTAAGGGATGAAATATATGTACAGGATATTTGAATTTGAAGGTAAAAAAATACAATTTTTTTGCAATTTTTGTCAATTTCTAGGTAGGGGATTCTACAGCTGCCATGGTCGTGGTTTTTCTACTTTTTATAATTCCGAAAGATCCATCAAAATTGGGTGAAGGTGGTAAATATGAAGCACTTTTAGATTGGAGATATACACAGGGGAAGATGTCTTGGGGATTAGTACTTCTCATGGGTAAGGATTTATTAGCCAGATTGTATTTTGTACTAAAGTATCTACATAATAATGCCTAGATGTCAAAAAAATTATTTATTTTTTAAGAGAAACCTTACCTATATGTATGACTCGAAGTATCTTGAATTTCTCTTAGGAATTCTAAATTCATATTTTGTTCATTTACTTATGCTTAGGTACCTATATGAATATGAAAGATCAGTAGAATGAGGAAATTTGAGTTTCAAAGTTTTGAATAATGTTATTTTTTTTAGTTGATTGGATTACGTGTTTCAATCTACTTTTCATTTTCAATTTAAAGGATTAATAATTTTTATGTAAATATGTATGTAGAATGTAGACCTAATACTGTAGGGTATAGGTATATCCAAAAGATAATTTTTTGAATACTTATTTGCAAGTTCAAATTTGAATTTTTTGCATTTTTACTTATTTCAAATACTCGTATGTAATATGGGATGATTCAAATTATGCTATACTCATACTGAATGAGATTCTCAAATCAAATTTTGAAACTTTTTACTAGATAAAGTATACAGATACCTATAGTAAAAAGTCCTTAAATTTTAATAACCAAAATGCCAATAAATCCGTAAATAATTTTAAATTTCCTTCAAAGGATAGGATGTCTTCGGCTTTCAGGCCTTTGCATGTTAAACCTCATATAAAGGCCAGAAAGCCCATTATAGCCTCAAGATCAAGATATCCTTTCAAATCCCCATTAAATCTCCATCTTTACTAGCTGACTGATTTTTAAAAAATTCGAATATCCAACTAGTAAATAGTACTTACTATCGTATTTCATTTTAATAAGAATTAATCTCTCTAAATCGGCTACAACAAAAAAATTCATATAATAAAGAATGAAAAATTATGTGAAAGAGGATTAAGGCTCTTTCTTAAATCATCTTAAGTTTATGCAAATCTACTTTAATGTAAAATTTACGCAAACTTTTCCTTGATCGATAAACTTTTACATCTGCAGTATACTATCCTTATAAATAATCTTTATTTATTAGGATATACAGACACATATAATAATAGTCAGTATAGTACAAGTACTTGACAATATTGCCAAAGATTGTAAAATAAGTCTAGGTAGGGAACTACCTATAAAATTAAATAAAACTTCGAAAATTAGACTTTGTAGAAAGCCTTTCTCAAAATTCCGGGTATCTATTTTGGTTGGTTTTTTTCAAATTTTATTTGATGAACTGAAATCGAAAGAGCAGTTTATTAAATCCTAGTTCTATCAACAGCAGATCTAACAAAAATTTGATAAAAATTAGAATTAATGACAAAGGATATCTTCGGGTTTATAATGGGCTTTCTGACCTTTGTATGAGGTTTAATGTGCAAAGGTCTGGAAGCCGATGTTCAAACCTTTTCAGACCAGAAAGCCAAAATTTTTACAAAATTGACCAAATTTAGGTGGTGGTTTTGCCATAAGTGATGCTTCAACATCGTCTGGCCTATCTGAATGGATTGGAAATCAACTTTATCAGCTCGAATCCCTGCCAAATATTGTTATTTTACTAATAGGTGGGTACTACCTCGTCCTTTTTAGACTTTGAATTCGAGTTTTTTCTAAATTTCTTAAATTATAGTTCTATTCATGTCGGCGATGCTTACTGAGGTATGAATTTTCCAAAATTTTTGAAATTTTTTTGTAAATTTTTGCTACATTATAAGGTCACATCAAATGCTGCTGTAGCAAATGTCCTCTTACCTATACTTATAGCACTTGTAAGTACCCTACTATAAGATAGTAGTAAAAAAAATTTGAAAAATTTTGAAATTTTTATCTAGTCTGAGAGATTAAATTTGCACCCTTTGTACCTGACACTACCTGCAGCCGTCTCGTGTTCTTTCGCTTTCATGTTACCAGGTTAGAATTTCAAAAACTTTCGACATAATTCTTAGCAAAAATCTTGGAAAACTGTAGATAGATAAATCAGAAGTTTTGCAAAATCTTGAAAAGACGTGTAGGATTAAGCTAGGAACTTATAGGTACTTAATAAGTAGAAATAGTTCTTTTCGATTTTTAATGATTAATAAGAATATTCTCGATTTCTTGCAAAAAAAATCCAATTTCTCAGAACTTCTGTTTTAGACAAAATATTAAGAAAAATGATGAGAAATCTCAAAACCAGAATATTCATTAATCCAGCTTAGGTAGTTAGTCTAGGATTGAATAATTCTAAGATTAAAATTTGCTAAATGTTCCTGACATAATTAGCAATTTCAAAATAAATCTGAAATTTTAAAAAATTGTCTATCATTTCAGTGGCAACACCCCCGAACGCGGTAAATATTTTTACAAAAATGTAGAGTTTTGAGTATTTGAAACTCGATTTAAGATCTGAAATCCAGGATTTCAAATTTAAGTTAAATTATATGGATATTTTGATAAAAATTATATATTATGTAGATCGTTTTTGGAGCTGGTGACATGACCATTATGAACATGGCCAAGACTGGATTACCCCTTAATATAATTTGTATAGTCATTCTATTCGGAATGCATATAGGTTATGGTGATGTAATTTTCGATTACTGGAATTACGATTATCCATGTAGGACTAATTGTAACATCACAACTACCATCAATTCAATGAGATTTTAAACTCTTAATTAATTAGTCATTTAAATTTATTTATACCTACTTATACATACTTTGTACCTTATATTATGTTTTTGTTATCTACTTATACCCTACTTATAGAATGAGTCAAAATTCAAAATAAATACAAATTCTAGTAAGGTATTGTGATTTCACAGTATTTTACACCTTACCAATATATGAATAAAAATGTTAATTTTTTTATAAAATCTACCTATAAGTAGTTAGATTATAGATTTATCTGATAAAATAGATTTTGCAGCAAGATCCATTATGTTTGATAGGTTTAAAAAAATGTAAAAATAAGAAAAACATTCAAAACGAAATACATAAACCATTAACCATAAGAGGTATCTTATAATAAAAAAAGCAATCCTGGGGTCAAGAAATAAATTTCTGGCATTTGCTCGGGTCAATTTTGCATATTTTTGGGCAAATAGATAACTTTTTCTATAGGGAATATTTTGAAGAATTTATACTATAAAAGGCTCCGATTTAATCTCATCCCTTATTAGACTCTAATTTCTAATTGAAACTTGTCTGATATTCAAAATTTTGAGCCTTTTTTGAGCATTTTTGAGCTTTTATGATTTTAAAATTTGATCGTTTTCTATAAACTTGACAATTTAGCTTTAGAGTCAAAATTTGATCGTTTTTTTTAAATTTGACCCAGAATTCCAATTTTTTATGAATACATTACCTCTACAAGTTATCAGTTTCATAAAGAATGTAAAAGTTCATACAAGTTATGATATACAAGTGCAAGTAAAAATATCTTCAAGAATTGACATTTTGAACTTGATAATCGATCGAGTTTAAGAAAATCGATTTTCTTATTCTGAACCTTATTAAAGGTATATTTAACCTAGAAATTAAAACCATTTGTCTATCAAATGTTTCTTGACAATTTGTCAGGCAAAATTGACTTGAATTTTAAATTTAAATTGCCTATCTGTTTACTCTATTTATTTTATGATAATTGCCATTATCATTTGACAAGGTTCAATTAAGTCAAGATATTGTTCTTCTCAAATGTTAAGGCTGACTAAATATAAGTTCAGATACTATTAGTACTACTTGTACTACTTATATAGTAGATTGTAAAGCTTTTCTTGCTAATATTTTGAAGAATTTACGCATATCCAGTTAAGGATATTCAAAATTTTGCAAAAAGAAAAAGCCTCAATCCGCTATGCTCAATTATTTGAATCTCTCAAGATCACAAAAAAGAGCTTCTTTATTCGAAGGCAATGACTGGTAAAGATTTACAAAAAAAGTTTTTTGAGGATTTGTGAAGCAGGTGATTCTTTATAATAAAAAAAATTCTGACAATTTCCTTGTAAAAAAAGTAATTGAATCATCAGCTCAGATTTCAAAATTTTTGAAATCCGCGATTTTGTATATGCCTATTACCAGTACAAGCAAAATTTGCAAATATTTATATAAGAAATTTCTGAAAAAGAAGATTTTATATCTTAGAATCCTAGAAATGTCAGAATCCTAGTATTTGTTCAGACAACTTTACATAACTAGGATTTCATAAAATCCTGGAATATATGACTTGTAAATTTAATGAACATTTTAGAATTGTTTGAAAATTTGAAATTTTCGCATAAAAAGTACTCTGAAATTGAGCTTTTTATGCTTCAAATGTCACTCATCTTCAGTACTGTAAATCCAAGAATTTTCTTCAAAATTTGGCTTATCATTAATTAGAATTAGTTCTGAATCTGAATCGAAAGTTATATTTTTGAAAAAAATCAAAATTTTGATAAAATCTTGATACAGATCTAGATAGATTTTTTTAAACTAGATGTTTTTTGAAAAACCCAATTTTGGCCAAAATTTAAGAATTTAAGGGTATTGTTACTTGCGTAAATTGTGAAATGTCCCTTTCTATACAAATGCGTGCTACATAAACACCTTTTACATAGAAGAATTAAACACAATTTAAGAAATAATGATGATGGCTTATCCTATAACTTAAACCATTAAAAAATTCTAAAATATCTTAACACTAATTCTCACTATTTATGTAGATAAAAGGTCCTATTAGGATTTACGATTAAATTTTAGTAAGTACATATTCATCATAAAATTTTATGACCATCTTAGGAGAATTCGCACATTTATAAATAACTCGAATCTTTTAAATATTAGTTAAAACCAACTGTACATACTCGTAGTCTCAGCTCAATAAAAACCTGCCTATAAGTAATGTATTCAAAAAAGTATTCCCAAGTTTTTGAACTTGGGAAATTTGACTTTGACTTCAAAATTTTGAAATCACTTTTTTTGCTATTCATTTATGTATGTATTTGATTTGACATAAAATGATTCAAAAATTTTACAAAATTTTATAATCTCTATTGGCCTAGAGGTCTGTCATAAGGAAAAAATCATACTAATCAATTTAGAGCTGGAAACTAGAGGTTAATCTTGCACTTTTTTTGGCTTGACTTGACATTCTATTTCGATTGATTCGATTACAGCCATTCATTGTTGAAATTTTTGTCAAATTCTTCAAAAACTAGTAAAAAATTAACATTTTTGCTCGAAAATTCTCAAGTCTCTACTATAAAGTTTTAAAATAATAATATTTGCTACTTTTTACCCAAGTTGGTCATATTTAGAGGATATTAGAAACCCAAAGGTGTACAACAATAGACATTTTTTAGCTTAAAAATAGAGAATAATAGAGTTTTTTCATATTCTTCTATACTAGAAAAGTGTCCTATCTTCTTCATCAACAATGCGTAAAGTGTAAAGGTAAAAAAACGCTAGTTTTATATTTTAGTTAGGGTACCCTACTATTATATTTAATAGAATAAAGATACAAAAAGAAACGCATTATTCTTTTTGAAATAAAGCAATTTATTTCAACTATCAGTTTCTGGCTTGTCAAACCCAGATCCATTCATACTGGTATTCTTATTCTTATCTCAAATTTCAATTTTGAGATACCCCTATTCCTTATATTTAATTTTTGATTTTGAAGATTTTGTAATGTTATCAAATGGACAGAAATTAGGATTTCATATTAAAATAGATATTGGTAGGTATAGGTATTTTTTATAATTTCTAAAAATTGTTCATTTGATCTCAAAATGACAGGGTTTTTTTCTAAATATTGGGTATTTTACACCATTTAAAATAGTGTAATATGTATTAGATATTATGATGTTTACACGCAGTAAAATGTGTAAATACTGAGAAGATTGTAAAATAAAATGTTAAACTTGTTTACACATTTAATAAGAGCTACCATTTGCATAGTAGTAGTACTCGTAGTAGTAGTAGCATTTTGTTCTGTACTAGTTGTTAGCCTTTTATCACTTGGAAAAATCTTGAATTTTTTTCTTTACAATTCGCATTTCCTTAATTTATAAACTTAACTAAATTGGCCATTTATTTAATTCAAAATATACATATTTCATATTAGATACTGCACACACAATAAACATATACCTATGTACATACTATACATATCATACTATCTATTACATTCGCACATAAAACTAAAGAATACGGACAAAATGGCAAAATTTTGTGCAATTTTGACTGAAAACCAAACTTTTAACAAAATTCGTAATTCTAGTAAAATTTTTGATAATTTTTACGAACTTTCAGCTGACCTAAAGGTCTCAAATTTTCTCAAATTTCATAATTTAATCAGATTTTTTATCAAAAAATATAAAAAATTTTGCCGAAAGATACTTTTGAGGTTTATTGTACTTCTGTATCAGTATAATACTTCTATAGTAGGTACTTAATCTATAGTACCCTACCCACTTAGCAAACGTCATACTTTTAACTTAAAAATATAAAATTTTGCTCAAATTCTTGTTGATTTTTCAAAAAATGCTCTCTAGATTATCCAATAATTTGATTGAATACCCATAAGTAGGGTACCTCATATTTCAAATGTAAAATGCAAATGTTTTTGAAAAAGTCAAAATTTCGAGATCAAAAAATGCTAAAATTTGCAAATAAATTGCAAAACTTTGCATTTTTTGACATTTTATCATTTGACCAAATGATAAACTGACCACATACTAATCATGTTTGATAAATTTTACGAAAGCCATAATCCTATATCTTTACACACACGTATCTTGCGTATAATTTCGCACAATTTGAAGAACAATAACAATTTTTTTTCTTGGCATTTGTTAAACCAAAATCTAGTTAATACCAGTATGGATAGGTACCTACTTATCTTGGCAAGTACATATAGTATATTCAATGGTAAAACCAATTCGAATCGAAAAACCACAAAAAATAATTTAGTAATTCAACCACAGAAACTCCAAAAATGCAATTCGAAAAGTCAAAAACAAAAGATTATAAAAAATCCATATGGAGGTTGTAATGTTACCGCTTAGGTACGTGAATAAATTGCTTTTTGAGAAAAGCTGTAACTTGTACTACTGACTACTACTGACTATTAAAACAATAAAACTTGTAATTATTTTCAGTTATACAGTATATGTAATACTAGTACTTGGTATAATGATCTCAAAGGTATTTTCTGTACAGTATTATGCTCTTTGTAAATGCCTTTTTGTTACTTTGTGTCATATCAAATGTTACATTTCAAAGATACTTTTATTCTTAAATACTTAAATATTCTTAAAAAATATGCTTGTTCTTAACATTAGTGTTTGAGAAATTCGAGCTTAAAATACACTACAAACATGCCTTATATGCGAGCGAAGCGAGCACTTATTATCTGTATTCAACTTTGCTTGCACTTTGTCCGTCTGTATGTCTCTCTGTCCAGAAGATCACTCGGAACTATTGGAACGATTCTAACCAAACTTGGCATGAAGGACCCTTAAAGGGTCTAGTTGTGCCATTTAATTTTGACAAAAATTTCTTGGTACCCAACCCCTGAGGGATACTAAAGATCCTTTTAGGGCTCCCAATGTTAATCATATTTGAAAAAAAGTGATACTAGGGTTAATCGACGACAGAGACTCCGAAGCTGACCTTTGACCCCGAAAAATGCGATCACTTGAGATGATTTCAATGCTGAACTAACTCGAACAATTCACAATTAAATGAACAGTTAATTAAATCCTAGTGTAAGTCAATATGAAACTCGGGTAAAATTTTCAGATCTAAGGTTTACTAAAAGTTTAGCAGAATTGTCATATTTTAGTTGGGATAATAAGCAAATTTTTCTCAAATATAATTTCAAAACATGATAATATATATCTACATATTGGACTTGATGAAACTCCATAATGGAGATATTCCACTAACAATTTCTAAGATAAGTTTTGAATATCATTTCAAAATTCAGAATCCAAAGTTTATACCAAACTGATTTTGGTCATGGATAATGATATTGTTTGGGTTTTTTTATCGGTTTAAAATAATTGCATTTTGCTTAAATTTTTAGGATTTTCCCACTTATATACAGGGTTGTCAAACCCTGTATATAATTTTTCTCAGTTTACATCTATAGTTTGTAAGATTGTAAGATTTAAAAAAAATTAAACTTACAACCCTGCTATTTCAAAAATTTTGTGCGAATTTTGTGCGAATTCTCACAAAAGTGATAAAAATTATAAAAAAAATTCATTTCTCAAAGTGCAAACCTTACTTTTTTATGGCTTACAGATTTAATGTCGTCCCTATTTGAGTTGAATTTGCCCCTATATTTTGGTTTCCCGTATTAAATTAACCCAAAATTTTAAAAAATCCTAACCTAACATTATACTTAACAAAAAATATTTTAGTTTAAATTCATACAGACCAAAAATATAGGGGTAAATTCAACTAAAATAGGGATGACAATAATCCAAGTCCTTTTTTATAGTACCTGCACAAGTATGTAATTTAATGGTTATTGAATTTACCTCTAATTATACTCTATAGAATACTCAATTGTACCCTACTATGTTATATACAGCAAAATTCAGAAATTTTTTGACATTTTTATCGGCACTTTGAACAGGTAGGTACTCGATGTATTAAAATGCATTTGCGCAATTATTTCCGCATGACAAGTATCCACATTTATTTCTACTGATATATCATACATCCTAAATTAATTTCCATCGATTTTGAAGTCAAATTTTGATCAATCTGTACAGACATTGTATATGATTATGATAGAAATCAAAATATCGTCCATTTTTTATTATACATATATAAGAAATCAAAACCAGAAAGGGTCTACAAAACAAGTTTATTGTATGCAATACCAGCTATAGGTATATAATACGAGTAATCACTTAATTCGAATTTTTTGTACGATTAAAAATGGCAGCTGAATTCTTGAAAAGATTTACCAAATTCTTAAAATTATTTTAATAAATAGACCACTTATTCGAGCTAATGTTAATATAGAGAGTAGGTACTATATAATACTAATCTCAAGGATTAGCATTATTATTCATAATAAAAGTCAATTTTTAACAATAATTTACTCGTATGTGCCTACCTTTTATTGAAATTTTTGCCAAAAAATATGCTAAATTCGAGGGCTTATTTTATAAAAATCGTGATTACTTTATGTTCAAAAGTATGTAAAGTTTTACCGAACTTAGCAATGGAACTGACCTTTGACCTTTGACCTTGACATGAGACAGTTTTTAAGAACATGAACCTTGGAATTTTAAAAAATTCTAAATTGGCATCTTATAGATCTAGATTCTAGACTATCTTTAGCTTTAGATACAAGTATCTAGATATTAAAACAAAAAGAACTTCAGAATTTATAATATTAGAATTTGAAAATCTCTCTTGTAAGCATCAATATAGGTCTATTAATATACAAAGTGAGGTCCTAAATCGGCCGAAATATGTCCAATAAAAAATTACAAAAATATTCTAAAAACATTCCTTCATAATGTGGGTAGTAATTTTTCATTTTGCTTCTTAAAATGGCTAAAAAAAACAACTTTTCCAAAAGTTTAAAAACAAGATTTTGATACAATTTTTTTTATTTTAAAATAACTCCATATTTTAACTCTTTTTATACTATGTAGGTACTCGTAATAGAGTATACAAATAAATATGTGCAAACATTCGTGTTGTTTTAAAATGGTAAATTTTTATCTCTTTGATATCTTGCATTAGATATGAAATTTATATAATATACTAAAAAGAGTTCTAAAGCTCGTTTAACATGTTGTTAAAGTACTACCAGTATCTACCCTATATAAGTATGTAAGTGCAAATTTTTGAGCGAAAACTGGTTCTAACCGGCTTCTGCTGGTAAATAACTTTTTACTGACCTAAGACACAGAATTTATACAAGTTGTTAGTATATTAATATTAATAATATTATATACATATACCTACATTATGGCAGTTTTCTACTTACAAAATCAGCTTAAATAGGTATATCTTATATCTGTAGTTTTAGGGGTAGATTAGGTATAATTTGGAGAAATTTTTGTTTACAGCTTTCTTAGGATAGTGATATATATCGACGCAAAATTTAGCCCTAAATTTCATAATGATTTTGCCAAATTCCGCTGCTAATAACTCCAATCAGCTCCAAAACTGAAGCGGGAATATTCGAAAATCCTTAAAAAACAGACTGAAATAGTGAAATATAAGGATTTTTGATGATTTTTGAATATTCCCGCTTCAGCTTTGGAGCTGTTTGCATTGGAGTTTGCCAAAATTATTATCAAAATCGAGTTTTGGGCTAAATTTTGCGTCGATATAGCACTATAAAAGCTGTGAGCAAGGTATTGGCATTTCCTATGCACAAATCCTGGACACCTTTCGAAAATTTGTCTGAACTACCCCTATATTACCCCTACTTATAACTTGAACAACATTTTTTAAAATATATATATGCTTGGCTATGGTACTACTGTACTGCCGAGTATTTTGCAATTTGCAAAGTCAGGACTAATGCTAAACCATAAGATCATGTATCTTTTGAGAAAATAACTTTTGATACATACCTACAACATGGTCAGATAATATCTTTTTATAAGACTTGAAAACATTAATTTGATTTTTTTATTACTTTAATTTTATTTACTCAACCATAAGTTCTATCATCTATGTATCTGTATCTGTTATACTAAACTGACAGATATCAGTGTACCCTACACTGTGACCTCGAAATATGCAAAAATAACTATCACATAAAGCTCGGAAATTATTCAACAATTGATAAAATCAATCAAATTTAAACTTAACTTTTTTTGCTTTTTTTGAATGAATAATATGTTTATGAATGAGCCCAAGTTTTTGCAATTGCACTACTTACCTAATACTGATAAGTACCTATCTCGTTTTAAAATCGACTGATTTTTGTGTCTTTTTGTAGAATAATTTCAAAATTCTTTAAAATGTCTGAAATTTTGTGTCAAAATTCACAAAAATACAGATACTAATACATATTAGTGAATTAATGGAATAATCTGGTCAATAAAATCCAATAAAATAAGCGTATTTTTGAAAAGTATTTTCACAAGTTCTCAAAATACCACGTTTTTAAGTCCCTAAAAAATGTCAAATTTCATAAAATTTCATAAATTTTTGTAAGCTCAACTCATATTGAGTTGAAAAATTGACCAAAATTTGAAATTTTTGGATCAAAAAATTGTAGTATTTTGATTTGATAAGTCATTTTTTCCACAATAATGTCGCATATTAAAGATCCGGGTATACAGGAAGGTATGTTCCCCTGCAAGTTATTTGAATCCATCAGTCAGCATGATCTTTATTAACTAAAAAATCTCAAAATTTCAAATTTGACTGACAATTTCCGTAGTATCTACCCTAGTATAAGTAGTTTAATAAGTCAATCCGAGCTCAAAAACTAATCAAAATCAAACTATGTAATACAGTATCATTTGACTCAATAAAATTTAATGTACTCAAACTGGCTCCAATTTTCTTGCCATATTTTCCAATCTATCATAGCATAAGTATCTGTATAGCAAAATTAATCATTAATCATAAGTATCATACCTACTAGTACTAGTAGAAAGTCTGTATTTTTTTTTCTGAAAAGAGTTCACACAAAAATGCGTGTTTGTGCGGTTTACAACCGTTGTGAGTAGTAGTAAAAAAAACATTTTATGTGCCATATTTTAAACATTTTTAGAATATCATCGAGTACATGATACCTACTTGAAATTGAATATTTTTATTTTTCAAAAAATCATAAATATATATAGTATAGGTACTGTATCTGTATGTATTATAAAAAGCTGGATGATTACATAAACTGTTTATGCTATATTTTATTTTATTATCATATAAATAATACATAATAGATGTTTAACTGGCTCACAATCGAAACCATGACCTTACTCATATTTATCAAGGATAAATCGCACAAATAACTCGATGCATATTTTTACAATTTTTTTCTTCTTCTATAAAATTATTATTGTTTAAATCATCGTCAATTTTTTTTGCCTACTTTTTGAATTTCCTGACAATTTCCCTTTCAAATTAGCGAAATTAGTCTGGGAAAAACCCGATTATACATTTTTTATTAATAGATATTAAAAATGAAGCATTTTGACTGATTATATCTTGACAAATTAGACTTTCAAACTTATTGATCTAAATAATTGATAAGTTGATCGATCTTCTGATCAAATTAGAACAAAATATCGACAAAATTTACCGATTTTATTCAATTTATCGAGAAAAAACTTTCAAATTTTGGAGAAAATCTCGTTTTTCGAGCTAAAAATGAGAAATTTATGAATTCAAAATGACAAAATTTGCTATAAATTCTTCAAAATCGACAATTAAAGGTCTCTAAAAAGCTTCAAAATTTCAATTTTCTAAAAAAGTGTATGCTTATAATACAATTTTTGTATTTTTTCCCACGAAATTACAGAACAGACGGCTTTTTTGGGCAGTAAAATCCATTTTAAGAGCATAAAAAGCTTGGATTTGTAAACAAATCAATTAAAACATTCATCCAAGTTATACAAATATAGAACTGTTATATGTATTAGGTACTAAATACTATTAGCTTGTTGGATTTGGATAAAAAAATGCATTTTTAACATTTTCTAGCTATTTTGATGTAATCAGTAGGCATTTGGGTTTTTCTAAATATAAATACATGTAAATACGAGAGCATAATTTCAATATAACTCTGTATATGTATAGGTAGGGTACTATATAGCTGTTAAGTAAATGCACCAATCAATCTGTACTTGTAATAAATGAAGTAAACAAAAATATTAAAGTTCATTAAATTCTCTCGGTTATTTTTTTATAGATAATTAACCTACATTATAAACTATAAATAATGTACTAGGTATTGAGTATAGGGTACTATTGTATAAGTTTAATTAATAAAAACAAATTTTAATTTTGCTTAGAATTATGTCTAAATACCGAGAAGTAAATTTCAATAATAAACACAATTATTCATACAATACAAGTAATAAAAAATCATAAAAAATCAAATAACCATATTTTTTAGTCATTTATTTTTGAAGTTAGCATTTGACCTTTGACTTTGACCCAATCATTCTTTGCCTATACAGGTAATTAAATGCAATTTGGGAAATTACAATTCTGAATCTAAATTCTCAATATTATATCATAAGAAGTAATCGTGATAAATTGTCTAAATTTTTGCAATTTTTGTAGGTAAAAATTGATTGATACAAAGAGGAGAGATTTTGATCATTAATTATTTGGACACTATGCTAATGGTTTAAAAAATTTGTCCAAAAATTGAGTCTAATTTGCTCAAAAATGTTCAAAAATTGAGTGAAATGCCGTAATTTTAGCGAGAAAAATGCAGATTTTTGATCAAAAATTCTATACCAGTTACCTAATTGTATGATAATTCCTAAGATACACTATATACTGATACACTATATACTGATACAAGGATAACTATGTATTTTATACCTAATTAAAGGTAATTTTATTTAGTTCTATACTATAAAGTACTATACTATAAAAGATACGATAGGTTTAAGGAAATTTTTCCCATATATCAGTATAGGTTCAAATGTAAAAATTGAGTAGATTTTAAGAACACTGTATCCATTGTACTAGTGTTATTATATAAAGCAAATTGATTGATAATTGTTAGATAAACAAGAAATTAAAATATTAAAAAAAAAGATAAATGGTCGTAATTGACGTAGATTATATGGGGATTTTATACATATAATAATAATATAGGCAAATTGACCCAATTGCAGAACTAACCTAAGACAATATTTTTTACACTCGTAGAGAACATGATGTCCTCGAGAGGATATTCAATATTTTTATTATTCAAAATTATATAAAATAGGATACCTATTTACTTATCATTATCATCCTTATTTTCCATGTTTCTATCTGACTACTGACTACTAGATTAGGCTTTTTGAACATTCAAGCACTTATTATACATATCGAATTATATTTTTGCAACTCACGAGACACACAGAATACATCCAAATGTCAAAAAGTCAAATTTTTACATAGGAATTTGCATTAGAAAGTCGAAATTTACTTAAAAATCTTGAGTATTTTTTAACAATTGCTCAAGTTATTCAGTTATGAGTTATGAGTCTTAGGCTTACTTGAGGTCATTTAGAATAAGGTCATTCTAAATTCTTAAGGTTCTCATTTATAGCTGAAATTTTGAAATTTTGACATTTGGTCATTGGATATTTTGCTTAAATTTTTTGAGCAAATTTCTTTCAAGTTATAAGGAAATTGAATTGAATAATCTGCTCATGAATTTTTAATGGAAAACACTAGGTAAAAAAAAGCATATATAAAAAGTTGAATGTTTAGTCTTAGTATAGGCTCGAAAACAAGCCTACAAGTACAGATTATTCTTTTATGATATTAGTGTACCCAACAACCCATCTTTATAGAGTTATATAAGATAATAAAAATTGTTACAAACCAGTAGAAAATGGAGCTTTTGAACATTATTCTGTGATATAATTATCACTTTTTTGCAAATTCGAGATTTCTGAAATCATACTCAAGAGCGCAAAAATTCTCTAAAAATTCTTGAAAATCTTCAAAAATTGCATTTTTACTACTTTAAGGATCTATTTGGATCTATTCGGATTCGAATTTCTGGCCTTTACCATGTTAAATCCCATATAAAAGCCAGTAAGCTAAATATATCCTTTTGAAAAAGTCACCTTTTTCTAACTACCTGTACTACTATGACTTGATTGTGTAATAATTAGGTCTAAATATGACCAAATGTAGATTATCAATCAGTATAAATAAATCATGATTATGATTAAATCATACCATATTTATTATATAAATGAGTAGGTAGTAGATACGGGTAGTACTTAAATGTGCTTATAATCAATTAAATAACATTTAATTTATTTTGAGGTCGATACTTGGAATTGCAAATTTCCTCAAAAATTTTGCATTTTATAAAAATTAGTCATTCTTGTATAGTAAACACTATACTGATATTCTGACATGTTATATAATCTAGATTGGTTTGGTCGTAAATATCGTAGTATTTTGAGATATTTATCAATTCCCAAAATGTTTTATTTACTTGTACAAATTCTATTTTTAGTTTGGATGTATGGATTGTACAGTTTAAATTGGCTGTATCTGCTCTGCACTAATATTTAGTACTTAATTGATGTAGTAGATATATATTCGAGTGTATAGTCGAAAAAGAGTCGCAAAAAGTTTGTAGGGCATATGTTTATGTGCACAATAACAAAAAAAAGCTCTTCTGAAGGTCACCTACTAACTAAATTTACTTTTATAGTAGGGGAAATACCATGGTATATGTTTATAGTAAATATAGGGCTTTATTTTTTTGAGAGAGTTGCATCAAGTTTTTAGTTTCAGTAGCAAAAAAATACTCAGGAAATTTTTTTTTGGTTACATGTCAATTTGACAATATCAAGATGGTCAGATACTCTTTTGACAAGATCTGGATCTAAATAATAAATGTTTGAATATTTTACTAATTATTAAGTACTAATTACTGATACTTACTAAGATTATTGGAATCGTGAACCAAAAAGCATTTTATCTTGTTATAAGTTATAATACAAGTAAAGTTAAGATCAAAATAAACATTTTTGAGCAAAAAATTTTAGCCCAAAATTTAGTTCTAGGTTTAGTTTAGTTAGGTTAGGTTAGGTTAGGATTTTTAAAAAATTTGTCAATTAAATAGATGGGTAAATTCAACCAAAATAGGGATGATATTAAATCGGAGCCCTAGTTTAATCAAAGACAAAAATAGTAAAATTTGAGATATTTTGACAAAAAATTTGTATTTTAAAAGAGATTTTAATCAAATGTTCATTTTTTCCAGATTTAAACTGTCCCCCTTTTTGGCTCTTTTTGACCCCCAAATCGACACTCTTTTTGACCCCTGTATCACTTTGACC
>JAQIXA010002208.1:0-19126 GCA_034699045.1 Nanhermannia cf. coronata Gr-Ori-00579 | reverse complement strand
GGATGAAAGCGACGGTGATGAAAACGGCCCCCGCGGTTCCAACGACCCTCGTCCACGACCGCGACCTCGACCCCTGACCATGTCATTTGGTGCCCCTTCAGCCATGTCCAAATATGGTCCAATTCCGTCAAAATTCTTTGATCAAAAATTTGCTTTTTTGTTCAGGAGAAAAAAAAATTGTACGTCCGATCTGCTCAAAGTTCGAAGAAGAATTCTGAGATTTTCGTTTTGCTCTCTCTTTTGATTTTTGTCGACTCGACAACGCGACGCAACGACAAGCAAGCGGAGCGGAAGCGGAAAGAAACAAAAAATACTTTTTCAATAGCTTGCTTTAGTTGTTTAGCTTTTTTTCTATAAAAAACGGTTTTTTACAAAATTACAAAAAGTGCTAGTGTACACGTACGGTACTATTCTGTGTAATTAAAACTTCACTATAAAGTTAAAATCTCTCTATAAAGGATCAAGGGAACCAATATTGTTCCTTTAACTAATAAACATCTATATACTCTCTCTATAAGGTACCTTTTATTAGTGTTCTAACTTAGAACATATAAGCACTTATGGTTAGAACTTCTAAGTGCTTATATGGCAATTATGCCTAATAATTAAAATATTAAAGATTTTGAAGTCTGAGGTATTCATACTTCATATTATTTTGAAGTATTCAGTCTTTTTGTGCCCGTCATTTCTATCAGTCCAGTATGCATGGTGGGTTAGTTTCCCTCACATTTGACCGATTTTATTTGATAACAATTATCGTGAAATATAGAATAGAATACTCATTCTCATCAAGTTTTAAAAAAAAAGCAAGGCTAAAGCAAAACCTTTATAAAATTTAAATATTAATAAGTCAACTACCATTTACCTTTAAAAGATATTTTCTAAATGAATCTGAGC
This sequence comes from Nanhermannia cf. coronata Gr-Ori-00579, assembly GCA_034699045.1. NCBI lineage: Eukaryota > Metazoa > Arthropoda > Arachnida > Sarcoptiformes > Nanhermanniidae > Nanhermannia > Nanhermannia cf. coronata Gr-Ori-00579. The sequence continues at coordinate 18,229 of JAQIXA010002208.1, read as the reverse complement.
TATGATATGCCTAATTACTAATTTAGGCATATCACGAGTTCCTATGAGTTCTCCGGAGTAGATACTATAGATTATAGATATCTTAGGGTACTAGCGTATTTGCAAGTAAAATGCCAAGATAGTATTCAAAATTTTCAAATTTTTTCAATATTTAAAAAATCTTTATTCATTCAAACTAAATTATAAATCTGGATGTCTGGACACATTCGTTCAAAATTCAGCTACATGCATTGTAATTTTTTCCTAAATATTAATATGTCTATGTCTATGTCTACAAAAATAAAAATTCAGACTAAAAACATTTCTATCAGGTAAATAATTGTAATAATAGTAGGTAATAATATTTAATAATATTTACAAAAAATCGGGTTTCATTTCAATATAGGGTAGGGTACATGAGTTGAGTGATTAAAACGATTCTTGCTTTACAGATTTAAAATACAAAAATGCACACTAAAAACTAAAACTAATTGTATAATTATATTATGTATCAGTATAAGTATGTATGTATATGAAATTCAGTAGATAAGAGATAGGCTTATTTTTACTATAACTTAAGCGAGATCCGCATTTAATTAACTTTTTTAGTTTTTGTTTTGTTTTTGCGTTTTTTTTAATTGTCCAATTCTGATGATGGTTTTTTCTCAGATTCATTTTCAAATGGTTTAACTTTAAATGTAGGATTTGTAAATTTCTTCGACTCTAATGATTTCTTTTCAATTTCATAAATATATGAGGTGAATGCTAATTCAAATGGTTTCTTAAACCCTGTCGAGGGCTCGCTCGCCTTTTTCTTTTTTTGAAATGCTAAAAATATTCCAATTACAGCTAATAATCCGGTCAAGGCTGCAATCACCTGTTAAAATAAGACAAGATTTATTAATTTAATAAAAAATCGGCGATTTCGACGAATTTTGATCCTTTTATACAGACAGGATTGAACTCGAATTATACGCTACTCTAAACTCTAAAGCCAGATTATTACATAAGTATCTACCTAACTGAATTTATTTCAAAAAATAGTTCAAAACCTATAGGTATGCTTTTTGAGAACCTTTTGAAATCAAAATACCTATAATTATAATTATGCAAAAACAATTTGTTCATTAATCAATCAACATACCAGGAAGTACGAATCAAATTGTTCAAAATCGAATCAATTATAAAATGAATATTTTTTTACAAAATTGAATCATTTTGAAGTTATTTTAGCAAATTTATTTTTAAAATTTTAACAATTTTGAGTTTTTTTTAAATCAAAGTTATCCAGAACCAATATACTTCGATATATCAAGGTACTATGCCAGAACTAATCCTAATAAGTATTGTAATTAGTAATTATAGGTATACATAAGTTCAATATCTTACCATAAGAAATATAGCTAAATTATCATATTCTTTCGTTAAAACTTCTTCAGCTTTCACATCATCCCGAACTAGGCTTTCACCTTGTCCAATTTCATTACTGATTTCTGATTCATCGATAAAAATCGTGGATTTTCTCACTTCTGGGGATGATACAATGTGATAAAATCTTGAATTTGAAATATCAGCAGGTGTAAATTTATCCTCAGATTTCAGTCCAATAGACTTCATTTTGACCATTTCTTCTAAAAAGTATGAAACATCTACTTTATTATCTCCAATGAGAGTAAACCTCAAATTCGCAGCATTTGGTTGAATTTCAAGATCCATTTTATTTGCTTCAACAGGTGCTTTCAATTGTTCCAATAAATCCAGCATTTCACTTTCAATTTCGATTGGATGTGTTTCTTCAGATATTGGGAAATTTAGAAGAACATTGACTTTTTCAATTGGAACTCTGTCGCAAGTTTTAGAGCCCTTTGAAAAAACTATTGAACCCTCAACTTGTGACCCTGCATCATTGACACAGTGACAGATTTCTCCATCACATTGCATAGGTGTAAATTGACCTTGTGAATCACAAGTTATGTAATTATTCAGTTCTTTAAATTTTTGGCAACGTGTTGCAATTCCTTCTAAATTCATCAGGGTGATCAATTTCTTTTGATTTGGTCTCTCTGACATTTGGATAATATCATTTCGACCGAGATCACCGATACTTTCTACAATGATTGTTTGGATTTCTTCAATTGGTATCTGAGGTGGTGTTGTTTCAACGATTGGTTCTTCATAATTGGTTATAATGATTGTTTCTAAATCGATTTCTGGGGCTGGATTGCTGCTAGATTCAGGTGCTGGTTTACAAATACAGGTACAATTACAGGCATCCAGTGATTGGACCCCGAAAGAGCATCCTTCACATGCTTTCGATTTACTACAAGTTTTCATGGAACCATCGATAATTTCTGGACAAAGAAGGATGTCATTTTCAACTTCAGGACATTTTGATTGGCATTCATCAATAGTGTCGAAGGAATTTTCATTTCCACCACATCCACCGTAAAGGAACTCTTCACAACGTGAGCTTGAGCTGTTGTAGAAATATTTTGTAAATGCAGCTCGGCAATTTCCAGGGTCTGGACTTTGTTCACATTTATTTTGACAATGGACTCGTTCACCCGATGGCCTAAAAATTATACAAATTTATTTTAATAAAATGATCAAAATTTTGAGATAATCTTATAAATCACAGTACAATCAAAACTTAAAAGCTAAATTTTTGAGAAAAAATCTTGATTTTTATCACCAAGTGGTACCAAAAATTAACGAATTTTCAAATAAAGACTTACATGAAAAAAGCTACTTTACAATCATCACAAGGATCAGCGACACAAATAGCTTCAGGATGTTGTCCACAAGTTTCATTGATACATTCATTAATGCAAACTTTTGGTGATCCAAATTGACAAACCCTTGGAGCACCTCTTGACATCCTCTTAATGATTGTTCCATTTGCCAAACACTCGACTAAACCTCTGGTTAAAGTCTCATGATAAGGTTCACCAGTAGCCGGATTGACACAATAGGTCAAATCTCCGTATGATTGTTGAATTTCAAATTGCCCATTTGAACATCTTGGAGGACTAACTTCCATCATCACAGGTTCTATAAATTCATCTAAAAAAATTTTTAAAAAAATATTTAGTTGCAAATGCTAATCATGTTATATACTGTGCAATGGATCATAATAATATGGATATACCTTCTTCTAATGGTAAATTAATTGGATTTTGAGCTCCCATAAAGAAGGGTAAAGCGGGGAATGGCACAGACTGAGATTGTGATTGTGATTGTTGTAAAGGTGAGAGTCCAGTTAAGATGTTGAATAATTCTGACAGAGATTTTGGAGGTGGTCCACCATTTATATTTGAGGATCTCTCCATATGCATTGTTGGCCTTACAATTGAAATCATAATTTGAGAATTTTGAGGAAATAGTCCAAATGGAAGTCCTCCAGGACCACTTGGTCTAGGGGGTGGTGGTCGAAGTGATGGAATTCCTTCAAAAGAATCCAAATCCTCATCATCAAAGTCAAGTGCTCGAACCCTTTTAGATCTCACAACAGACGGACTAGCGAATTGTTCTGGGAAAAAAATGTTATCCATTTGAGGAACCCTGATAGATCCATAGTGTTCTGATCTACTGGGCAGTAGATCAATCATATCTTCAGCATCTTCAGATGAAGATTTATCATCTTCAGTACTTGAGCTTAATCTTGATGAACTTCCCCCTTTCATAATTTCAGCCAAGATGTCAGCAATGTTTTGAACTTTTCCTGAATTTCCAGTATGTTCTCCAGAACCTCTACCACCAACAATAGTTATAGAACTTGATGTAAGTCCCATCACTTTTCCACCATTTATATTTTGAAAAAATGGTTTTGTTTCAGCTTTATGGAAAATTGGTTTAATATTTGGATATCCATCATCAGGTTCTACAACAAGAGTATCTTGATCTTGTTCACTCTGTTCTGAACTTTCAAAAGCTAGTAAATCTTTAAGTGCTTTATCTAATGTGATTTCTGATGGTCTTGATCGTATTCCAGCACCTAAATTAAATTCCTGATAATCACCGGTACTTGGTCTTAAACCATGATTCTGAAGATCTTGATCATCTTGAATTTCTTGAATAATTGGTGACAAACCCTGGTTAATCCATGATTGGGAATTTATGACTTTTTGAACTTGTCTTTGGCAAGATGTGAGTCCTTCGTTGCAATCAATTTCCTTATTATCTTCATCGATAAATTTGACTGAACATCCACCACATGGATTTATGACACAATCGGCAGTTGGTTTAGACATACAAACTTTGTTCTCACAAAGGGTTGCATTACACAAGTGGACGGTTACACCATCAGGACAAACTTTTTCTAAAACGTAGAAAAAATTATATATAAAAGTCATGTTTTACATTAAATTGCGAAAAATTCAATTTTCTGAAGCATTAAAATTAGATATTATGTTTACGGCTGCTTTATTAATCATTAATATTGTATTTGCGATCATTTATATACTATTCAACTTTGTTGAATAGTTTATTTGCCTGTCCAAAAGATTACTCGAATACTATTAGACCAATTAAAGTCAAAATTGGCATGGGGGTTTTTATAGGATCTAGTTTTGCCATTTCGATAAAAAGTATCTCCACTTTTAAAGGGGAGGGGGACTCAAATTGGAAAAAATCAAAATTTAAATTTAATAGATTGTGGTTATATAGGGGTAATCGATGAGGGAGATACCGTATTTGATATTATTTTGACCCGAATATTGACCTAATAGTCAAAACCTCTGATGTCTCTTTTCTCGCACAATTAAATCATTAAGTAACTCAAGAGTTGTTTATACTGTAAACCCCTTGAGGTTTGAAACCGAAAATACAGATAGAATTCTAGAAATTTCTCAAACCTGGTTGATCTTGCTCAAGTGAGAATCCCAAGCTTCCACCTCTTGATCTTGACTGTCGGAAATTGCAATTAGGTTTCCCGGATGTCATTGAACCTTTAATTCTATCACCTATAAAAATACCATAAAATTTGAATGAATCTCAAAACTTTGAAATTTTTATTAAAACCAAACCAAACCTTACCCTTCTTTGTGACGCACCACGATAAATTGACTGAAATTTTAATAATACCAGTATGAATTAGATTATAAATATGTATAAGTATTTTTGGATTTTGAAATCAAACCTTCAGGAAGTGATTGAACAGGAACCCATTCACCATTCTCATCACATTTTGGAATATAATTCAGCTGGTTTGTATTTGCATTTAATTTTATATTTTTCTCTCGAATCCTCTCGCATTTTGTTAGAGATGGGCATATCATTGAGCATTCTTCAAGTGAATTGAAATTATTTGAATTTCCTGGAGAATTGCAGCCAGAAAATTCTTCACAACTATTACTTTCTGTATTGAAAAACCATTTTTGTTCATTTTCTGGACATTGGCCATCTTCCTTGTCCAAAAAGCATATGCTTCCTGCAAAAAATTTTTAAGACAGAGTTTGAGCCAAAAGTTTAAAAAATTGTAGAAATTTCGATCAAAATCATTAAAAGTTACAGCTTCTTTGTATGTTTATCTTGTTTTCCGTGTAGATAATATCAAAAATTTTGGGAGGATTTTAAATTTTGTATGTAAGTACATATTTTGACAAAAATTTCCATATATTGTGAAGAGATTTTTGGATTTTTTTAATATATATACCCTAATATAAGGCAGAGTAAAAGTTCCTTAATATATCTATCATGATTTTATCGAGGTTTTTTAAAAATTTGTTAATTACTTGGTTTTTGACAACAAACTCCATTTTCAAATGGATTCCTCAGATTACAGTAGTAAGTTGAGGATGGGCAGTACCCATGACTAGGTCCACACAAAATTTTTTGACCATTTAAAGTTGATAATGGTTCACCAATTGGACACATTTGATGTGCTATTTGAGATTCTACAAAATATAAAATTAGAAAATACATAATTCATACTAGTAAATATAGTAAGTACTTGTAAATCATACCTATAAATATATTTTTTCCTTCATCAGATAGAATATTCGAATCTAACGAGTGTCTTTCTTCGGCCACTTCTTGATCAGAATCGTCTGTAAAAAAATTTCGTAATCATAATCGTATTCAATTAATCGTGACTGTTTTTTATGTAAATCAAGTATGGCAAAAAATGCGGATATACAGATAGATAGATTTTTTTTTTTGAAATTACCAAATTCTTGAGGACAGCAAAATCCGAAATCATCGTTAATTGAGGATGAGGCTGAGAAACAATAGTGATCAAATGGACATTGAAGTGATCTGGCTCTAGGCTAAATTAGAAAAAAATTTGAAAAATATAAAAAATTTGAAATTTTGACATTTTGATGGAAATTACCCTGCAAGTGAGTGTTTCATTTGTGAGGTCATCAATGAATGGTTCCCCTTTTGGACATTTCCCACTTGTCAATGTTTTTGGGATGAAAAAAGGTAGGGGTGGGCAATATGAGTTCAAGTCTGGACAATCGACATCGATCATTTCACAAGTATGATCTGCCTTTGGTGGGATTTCTTTGCATTTATTAACACATTCACATATTGGACAATTGTCCAGGGTCTCATATCCATAATCGCAACCCAGTCTGCAATTCATTTGCAGACAAAATCCTGGAGTATTTCTACTTTCAAGACAATGGTCTTTTGTTATATCTCCTTTACTTGACCTAAATTCAAAAATATATTGGAATTTAGTAAATTTACTATCTCAATTTGAGATTCCATGAACTGATACACATTTTCTACATAGATTTATATGACTAAATTGTGTACCTTGTTCCAGGGATTTCAGAGCCATATTCATTAACACAATAGCAGGATGACCCATCCAAGTCACATTGAATTTCTTCAAAGTCCCCATTGGATTTGCAACTTGGTCTAGGGATAGCCAATTTGAAGGTTGGTAAAATACCCTCTAAACTGCTACCAATATCTCTCAAGTACTCGCACACTGCAAAAATATAAATATTAACATGAGTAAATTAGCATTTAAAAGGATTAATAAGTCATTTTTATAGGCAGGGTACTTGAATCTTTTCTGGCAGTTGATGGATCATTCAATAATGGGTCAGCACAAATAGCCCCTTGACCACAACCGCAGCATTTCATCGAGGAATTCTCACCGCAATCTGTAAAATGCGACAATTAGAAAAAAATTAGAAAAAATTAGAAAAAATTCGTAAAAAATGGTAAAGTAAAGCAGGTTTACCATTATCAGATGTGCATTTATTACTTGTCCCATTATTATCATCCCCTTGACACAGTGATGGGGATAGGAAGGGGCAAATACCAGGTTTAGTTTCTTCTAAAAAATTAAATAAATATAAGAATACTATATTAGATCGATAATTATATGTAATTGGATCAATCAACTATCAAAGTAGTTAAGATTAAATAACCAGTACTAGTAAGGTACTTATCTTTAGATCGATCGAATCCACTTTTTGTGTTATATAATTAATACTATAGGGGTAAGGTATATTAGGAATAGTTTGAGAACGTTTTTGAAATTTTTAAATCTCTAACAGAGATATCGAAAGTAGTAGAGATACAGAGATACCCAAGGCATTCTTATTCTAAAACAAATTTCAGATCATAATTACAACAATTTCATCTGAGAATCTGAAAATGTCCAAACAAAATAATTTCCAAACTATCCCTAATCAACCCCTGCCTGGTAGTAGTAGAACTTACCTAATTTCTTTGGACTTCCATTGAGACAACAAAGTCCGCCCTTGTTGATCTTCATGTTGACGCAAATGTGGTCAAATGGACAAGTGAGAGACTCTGAAGAGCAGGTTACAACTCGGCCAGACTCAAGATCTGTCAAAGGTGTACCAACTTCACAGGGATTTACATAAACATACTCGGATAAACCTGTTTTTTTGTCAAATAACAAACAAATATTTTAATTTTCTAGGTAAAGAATTATGTAAGTTTGTAGGAAAAAAAATAACAAGATTATTTTATGCATTTTTATTAAGTAATTTAACCTACATCTTATACCTACTTGAAGTTTTTAATCTCAATCAAAATGAGACTACAGAAACAGAAAAATGGTAACAAGACTTGTACTTGAAATGATAATAAATTTTTGAATTCAGTATTGAACTTTGAACTGAACTTTATAATAGGATAGGTATTAGGTATATTTGGTGCATCCTATAATATCTTTATATCTTGGTTAAAAAAAATGAAATGTTGAGGTCAGCTTAATAGTATGTATTCGAAATTAGCCAACTTTACTACTAGCATAGATTTGTTATAGTAATCTGAAGATGATTTCAAATTTTAGTAAGAAAATTATCTACCTATGATTTTCTAAATCAAAAATAAGATTAATTTTCTATAAGTTAGGTTGTAAGTAAGTAGTAAGCAAGGCTTGATTTACAGTTTTTTTAGAAATGCTATCAACTAAGGTATTACTAATATTAATATGTAAATGATAAGAAAATAGATTACATGTTGGTTTTTGCTTTTGAGAAATTGGATCAGTGACCCAGGAACATTTTGAGCCTTCAGGACAACTGAGGGGACAATTCGAGTCAGCTTCGATACAGTCACAAGTTGGACACCCCAGTCGGTCAACTTTATATCCAAATGCACAAGTAACACCAGAGCAGATTACTTTATCACAATCCTCATCGAAGGATTCAACAGCTAAAAATTACGAAAAATAGAAATTTAATTTAATTGAAACGAGCTACGTTTGACAAGACAGTAACAAGTAAAAGAACACTTATTTTCAGAAAATTTTCAAAATTTCTTCAATTTTATACTATTTAAACCTCTATAACTTTATCAAGGCCTTAATCTAGCAAATATTTTACATGTCCAGCACAGTAGGTATTATAAAATTCCCTTTTGTAGAATCTCAAAACTAAAATTTTGGATATCATGAATTTTGAAAATTTGAAATACTCTGTAGCATTTGAAATACGAAATATTGAACATTCTTTGCCTTTTGGTTCCTTTACTTGTCTGTCTGTGTGATATCAACTTATGGTATTCAGTAGGCATATCTTACCCCTGTGTTTCGGATGTTGGAAAAGCGAAGATTTCTCTTGCAGTGAGTCACAATTAACAGTCTCAGCAGGCCCTATACTCTGATGAAGATTTCTACCTCGATCATCCACACACCAACAAATTAGTCCTATAAAATCATCGCAAAAAAATTACAAAAATTGCAGGAAATGCTGTCAAAATAAATATTTACCATTTCTAGAACATTGCTTTGGGACAAACTCCCCTGTTTTGTCATCACATTGAGGAATATAACCTGTACAAATGGCAAATCAATGCAATAAAGTATATTTTCAAATACATAATGAAATATTCAAATGACAGTAGGTACCTTTTCCTTCAATCTCTTTGACTGAAAGTAATTCTGCAATTCTTTTTTCTTGCAAGCAAACTGTCAAAAATGTCATTTAAATCAAAAACATATGCTTTAATAATCATAATTAAGTACTTGTTGAGTTGGCCGGAGTTTGACAAACTTTTCCGCACTTTTCAGTCTGACAACATTTCTGGTCATCTGGGCATTGGAAATCAATGTCACAATTTGAGACCAGACAATCGTCACTCTTGTCATTATTTTCCTTGACACCTGTGATCACTGGACAATTTCCAGGCTTCTCTACAAGCCTTTAAATACCACCAAAAATTTATTAAAATTTTCAAAAATCTTCAAGTTATAGTATAACTTACATTGTAGCAAAACTTATACAGCAAACCCCATATTCATTTCCTATAAAATTTTTTTTTATTAAATTCACGATTTCAACATATTTCAGGATGTTCATTTTTTATGCTAATTTATTTCTTTAATTCTTTACAGAATTTTACTTTTTACTATTTACATGTAAAATTCCTATACTACCCTATACTTATAATCTAATCTAAAAGTATTGTTGTGTTTTTTTGCGTATGTATTATGTATCTATCTTATAAAAAGTATGTTAGCAATTAGGAATATAAATTTTTTTGCACTTTGAGAAAAAGGAACTAAACTAATTTCTTTCCTACTACGTCTTACAACTAGTACAATAATATATAGTAATTATCAAAAGTAGGTAAATAAGTAAGTCCGTTTCCTCTGACACCGAAATATAATAATAATACATACGTAGATACAGAATAATAAGGTAGTTAGCGTGTAAAATACCAAGTCTAAATGGATTTTAGGAAGTTTACAAACAAAAAACTCAAACTGTGGGAAAAACTTAAACCTTTTACAATTCGATTTAAAAGTAAAGATAAGTTTAATGGGTTTTAAAATATCTCATTTTTTAACTTATTTATTATTAACTTTGATTAAAAAAACTCGAATTAAACTCTAATGTTCTACTTGACACTAGTTTAAACTCTCATTTACAAAATTCTAAATATTTCTAAAAAAAAATTTAAAAAGAATCTGTGATTTTTTAAATCGGCCAGATTTTCAATGATGTTTTGACAATTGGAGCTCTAATTCTGCTTTTTATTGACTAATCACTAATTACTAATAAGTATAGTTTAATACGTATATTATATTATGTATGAGTAGGGGTAGATTAGGTATAGTTCAAATGAGTTTTTGAAATTTAGAGAGCCTTCTTTCTGATGAATCAAACCTGGTTCTCTCTAGTTATAACTTTAGGTTCAAATAACAACTGATTTATCCGACTGTCGAAATTTCAAAATATTTCAGAACTATCTCTAGTATAGTACCCTACTTTTATATAAAAAACTGAGATATTTTGTAAACTTACCATCGGCGACCATACAAGAGAAATTTTCTGGACAAGGTGGCTTCCCTTCCTCCCTTCGACCACATAAATAAGGCTTTTGAGTTTCTGAAATAGACCATTATTGTTAGAAATTGTCCAGCACTTGATGTTATGTAATATTTTATTTAACCTGGTAAAATTAATGGTAAAGTTTCACTTGGACAGAGACTATCAAGTGATCTGGGTTCTTTACAAGATGGTAGTGGAGGACAAGGCATTTGTAAACATTGGACATCTTCTAGTTCACATTTTGAAGACCTTGGACACTTGATTTTATGGCAAGGGTCTTTACACATGCACATCTCACAACCATCTACAAGGATATTATTATGGTCAAATAATCACAATTTTATAAAAAAAATTCTAAAATTCTCAAAAATTTCAAAGCTTACTTTCATCTAGCTCGAATCCAAACTCACAAAACATACGACAGCTCGGACCATTACAGGATTTTCGAGGATCTGAAAATGTTCAAAAATTACAAAAATTTCCCCCAAAAAAGCATAAATTCTCGATAACAATTCAACCTAACCTAAATTAAAAGCAAAGCATTGTGGATTCACATGAGTTTTATTGTAAATTTTTAACAATCCACAATCCAAAAAGATCAAATTTTGGCAAAAATTTCACACTTTTTTATATTGAGGTATTAATCCTTTAGGGTAACTGTGATTTATTGCAGTTTTAAGGGCATAATTTTGCAAATTATCTACTTACCTACCTCTGTCATCTGTAATTTAGTTTAGTAGGTGCAAAATATAAAACTAGGGGATGTGTTTCTTTTTTTAATTATTTTTAATTTTTATGGCTAAAATGTTAAGGATATGATACAGGGTTTAAGGTTAAGCTTATCTTTCATTAATTCAAGTAAAAATACCTTACTCTACTAGTACATAATATGTAGATAAGTTAAACTTGAACTTCCAAAGGATATACTCGTAAGAAATGTAATTATGAGGTAAAATAAGTATAATTGTTTGAGGAAAAGGTAGAAAAAAAGCCTCGAAAGTAAAACAAAACAAAGCTTTTTAGTCTAGTTATTTTTTATAAATGAAACAATTTAAATATTTAGCTCGTTCAGTACCAGTACCTAATACCTAAGTAGTACCTTACTTATATCAGTAATATAATCTATATGTAGTTTGTAATGTAATACTTAAAATAAGGGGAAATGGAAATTAATATGGGTTCTTGGCTAAAGCTCAAAAAAGCTTGCATTGCCTAATCATATTTTATAAAAAATATTAAAAAATGATTTATTTCCTTACTTGTACAATCGACTTCACTGAGATTTTTTGCTCTTGTTCCTTGTTTCTAATAAATAAACAAATTATATTAGTAGGGTACCTATGTAATTGAGATTTTAACTATATTTTAAGCTCGTACTATTGTAGCAAATGCCAAAATTTGGACACATTTGCCTGCACATATAGGTAAATTTAAGTTTAATAGCAATTTTATGCTCAAATAATTAAAAATTGGGCTATTTTGGCTTTTTAATATCTATAGTTGGATTGATATGTAGACAAGATCAGCTTTAAACATTTTTCGGTCAAATTTTGGTAGAATTATTTTAAAGTACGAGTATCTGTATGCAGACCTAGAGTTTTGAAATTTTATTTGACTTATACCGGAAATAGTGTATTTTAAAGGTAAAATATCCTACTTAATTGGTATAAAAATGGACATTTTGTAAAAACAATAATGGCTACCTACCTAAAATATTGAATTTTAAAAATTTTCAAATTTTTTTTGAAATTTTTAAGTCAAATTGTGCTATTAGGACTTAAATTCGCTGTTCTTTTTAAAAAATTTAAGTTTAAATGGATCTATATCATTTAGCTATATATTGATACTATCTATATTGGATAAGAAATACGAAATCTAGGATTTCAAAATTGAAATTGATGTGAATACTTACAAGTACTAGTACAAGTTTAAATTTTTGCATTTTTCAATCAATTTCCCAAAATAGCAAACTTACCTCAAATCCTGTATAAATATCAACACAGTAGTAGTTCTGACTGGATGCATCGTACTGAATCTGTTTAGGAATTTAAAAAATGTCAAATTATGTCAAAATGTCGAATTATTTCAAAATTTTTGCTATAAATTATTACAAGTTCAAAGGCCCCATCACTAGTGTTACACTTGGGGATATGAACATTTTTGGCAATTTCCAAATCCTCGATTTCGAGGCTTCTGGCTCGTCTCTCATTCCAAATCTGAGATTGTTCACAAGCTACAAAAAAACACAAAAAAATTTAGTAAAAATTGGTAAAAATTTATGATTTCATACTTTTTATTGCCATTTACTACTAGTACCTACTATAAATCTATAGGTTGTAATATAACTTTCTAAAGTCTAGCCTTATACATCAAAGATCATTAATAAAAGTTCAAAATTATACTTTTGTATTTATAAGTAGGTATAGTTGGCTAATAAGTCATAAAGACAATTGCAATTACATTTGTAAATCTGCTCTATTTCACATTTTTAAACAAATTACAACACACTTGAATGAATAATCGATTAATACCTTTATTTTTTACTATTGTGTACCTATACATACATATTATTTGTAATCTCTGTATCACTAATAAAATAAAATAAAAAGTAAGAGTTTCTTACTCTTCTTTTTTTTGTATCCTTTTATTGTTTGTGTCTAGTCTAGTTCAATTATAGTTTGTAATTACTTCAAATCTAAATATGGCCTAAGATCAAGTTAAAATTTTTATAACTCGAGGAACTACTGTCATCTTACCAAGAGAAATAATGTCAAAATTACAAAATAGAATATCAAAATTTGCAAAAATTTACAAAATATAATATTGGAACCAAGTTAAAAATCTGTTTAATAAAATCAAACTTTATTTTGCATTAAAAATCTGACAATGGCTTAAAATTGCTAATTTTGCTTTGGAAATTTGTACTATTTTAGACTTTAGAAGTCTTCAAAGAGAACCCTACTCTATCTGTATCTCAAATTTCAATTCTGAAATCCTAGATTTTGCTAGGAAATTAATAATGAATCATTGAACTAAATCTAAGGATTCCATCACTAATTAATGCCTTTTATAAGAGAATTCTGAAAAGATATGTTAATAATCGATTTTTTTGGGTTTTTTTTTGTAAAAATTTTTGCTTTCGAGTTTTCTCGAGTAATGAAATTTTTGAAATTTTTGAAATTTCTGGAATGCAAGTTCCTAATAAGCTAAGGACCATTTTCTTTAAGTTTTTGTCATATTTTATAATACCTACATTAGTATAGTATGCATGTATAATCGATTCTTATACTCGAAAGTATCAAAATTATTTGCAATTTATACCGAAAATAAAAATAAGAAAAAAAACAGACAGATTAGCTCCGTTTCTTGAAATTTTGGTCAAAATATTCTTCAAATTTGGCTTAAAGGTTTCTTATTAGTTCGTCTATTCGATCGTTATAATTTTTGATCAAATGTGCGTAAATTATTATACTTAATTTTTAATTTTATTCAGTTGCAGATGAGAGAAAACAAAACAATGTTTTAATTCAGAACAATTGCATTAGATTTTGCAAATCTACACGATCATTACCTTTGAATAATTTAAAAAAACCAAAAACATCCAATTGTTCTATACCATACTCGTAAGTATAAGGGAAATTAGAACAATCGAGATATACAATATACACTTCAAATATATAGTACCTACATATATTGCAAATCTTGTGTACCCTACCTACTAATGTATTTTGGTATCCTCTGCCATTTAAGTCTTATAATTGTAGAACTATCTAGGCCTATACCTAATACATACATAGTACTTTGAAAAAATAAATAAATATTAATTGTAAATTGTAATCTTAGGGGTTTTTTCTGTAACAATGTAAATTAACCTGAGCAGTCGAGGCTTGAAAGGTGAATTATTAGAGCAGAATGTACACAATTTACACTAAACTTGCGAAAAAAAAATTTGAAAAAGCCCAAACCCTACCATTATTCTGTCATTCTATTATTCATTTAAAAATCTATTTTTTTAACTACATTTCTTTATATTAAAAAAGGTTTATACCATCATGTACTTTAGCCTGCCTTCTTTTTCAAGTCTTTTAACTTTAGAAAATGACTGAAATTTGTGATTATCAAATTTTGATTTGATCATTGCTCTACTTAAAATACTCAAATTTTTTAAACTTATATTCAATATAAGTTATCTGTAGGTACCTTACCTATCTGTAATAGTAAATCAAAACAAAATCAGAATTAACTAAAGATTTGAGCTAATTAGAAATAAACACGAGATCTTAGAATCGAAGAAACTTCAATAATATTCTTGCAAAATTTTAGACCGAAAATTTGAAAATGACCAAAAAATTACGATCAATTTTTCAAAATTTTTAGAAACTTTCAAGATTTACTAGTCATATATAGCTTCGGATATAAGTATTAGAAAAAATCTGATTATTTTCTTGAAATTCGAGCTTTTTTTGCACTTTTTTTGCACTTTTTTGTGCAGTTTTACTATTAAAATTAATTGTAATTGTACAGGTAGGCGGTAGCCTCATAAAAAGGGCAAAACAATTTATTTATTTCTACTTGAATGTATATAATATGAATACAAATTTGCTCAAATTTGTTGAAATTTGCATCAAAAATTAACACAATCACATTGATATCTCACTCTCTTTAATTTGAGCAAAAAAAACTACCTACTAACTATCAGTACCTATGTACAATTACTATTACTTTTATGGGCATTTAAAACCAAATATCCCTACTTATGAATGAACAGAATCTATGAGTATCACGCTCAGAATTTTACATTTACCTACTTAAAAAAATTCCCTTTCTCTTTTCTATTTCTAAGGTAGTACTTATACTTCTTTTTTTTTCCTTTCACTACTTCGCTTGATTGGTGCCATGGTTAAGGCGCTGCATTAACTACTATGTTATTTCTGTTGACGCGGGCGATGCGGGTTCGAATCCCCTGCTCGACTCAAATTATTTTTGCACTTTTTTGTGTTTTTTTTGTTATTTTTCTAATTTTTTACCTTTTTTAAGGTCAAATTAACAGCCCAAAAGAATTTTGGGCCTTAATTACTAGTTATAAATATAATATATCGTATAGGTATATTCTATTGTCCTTATTATTGATACAATTATTTGGATTTTCTGTTAATTGTAAGCATTTCTAACTACCTACGTACCTATATTTTATTTTATTTTATTTTATTTTATTTTTTTAGTGAAGCTGCGGCTCTGAGGCAGGGTGAGAATTTTATTTATTATACCCTATTATATATAATATATCTATCTATTTAAATAACGTATTTCACTTTAATATTGATTATTATTATGGTATGGAGTACAGAGAGTGCGGCGAGTAGAGCTGAGACCGCAGCTATCAGAGGTAAGCTTAAAAACAACCCGCACCGCACCCTCCATATACGTATCCCAAAATCACATCTCAATATATTACCTATATAATTATACCTATAAACGAACCTAACTAATCAATCAGATTTTGTACCAAGCGAGCTGCAATCGTTATAGATAATCTATTTATTTTTAGTAAAATAATTTATAATTAAGGGTAATTGTTTTGTTGTATCTTATAAAGATTCTGTTTATATGTATAGAATTGTACCATCATAGATGAGTTAAATAGCTACTAATATTATGGGGTTCTATTCTCTTGATTTGAATTTGATTATAAATTAGCGGAGAGAGCGTTGAGCGGTTGTGAGGCGGCGTTGCTCGAGCTCCAAACGACCATAGCGGAGAACAACCGCGCGGCCGCCCAGGAAGATCAGGAGAAATAAAATGAAAAAGGCAATCACAAGATCTGCTACACTGGTCGGTGACAAAAGACCGAAAAACATTTGCCTTCCTTTTGACCGACGACCCCCCACTCAAAGCTTACTAAAATTTAAAATATTTACGATAAATAACATCTGCTATACCTATTAAGTAACCTACCTATATTTAAAAAAATACTCAAATTCTAAAAATAATATTTTTTTTAAATTTATGCATTATTTTAACTTAGGTAATTTTTTGACTCACATTTTCATTTTGAATTTCGATTTTCAAATAAATAAAGAAAAATTGTCTCATAAATTTTTTTCCGGTTACTCTAAAACGTATGAGGTACTATAGGTATAATTCTTTTTCTATATGTACCTATAATTTTCCAAAAAGTATTTGACTTATCATCACACGAGTATTTCAAGTAGGTATTTGAATCGTCAGACAGGATTTTGAACAATTTTAAAATTTATTTTTATTTATGTACAAAATAATGTTCTCGAAATATCATGTACTATGTATAAAATAATATATATGTAATGCATAGTTAGGATAGAGAATGATATTTGGTGGCTGTTTTGAGTTTGATGGACGAATCCTCACTCACTATTTTAATGACTTTAAAATGACAGAGAAAAAAAATCTTAAGATTCTTGATCTTGCGATTCTTGCAGACAAAACCTGTTTCTTTCATGTGAGAGCAGCTAAACTGTGTTTGTTGGTACGACAAATGACCTACAGACATTCGACCTACAGAAACAAATGACCTAAAGTGAAAAAAGTATCTACATATCTATATCGGCAAAACATTCATTTGACATAATGATTAGTTAAATGGCCTATACACTTTATTTTAATCTATGATCGAAAAATTTAATTCAATGCATACGAGTACAATATACATATAATAGTAAATTATACTTAGGATAGTGTGCATATAATTTAGTAATTTACTTTTCAGTATTTATAAAAATGAAAAGGGAAATTAATATTTTCATTTTCCGTTTCTAATTCTATTAAAAAGCTATGCTATATTTATTGTATTGATATTGCTATGTACCCGCCGCCGTTAATGCTTCTGTTTTATAATTTAGGACATTTGTCGTCCGTAGGTATTTTGACACTGTACGGTTTAAGGGTTAGAGTTTGAAGTTCATGAAAATTAAAAAACCCGAATCCACTATTCATTTATTTCTATCACATTTAATTATTAATTATTACCCTCTTAAATATTCATTATTCATTATATATCATGGTCTGCATGATCATCAAACTCTATAATTATTTAATTATTTTATTACCTACATTTATACCTTATATTATACCTGGATCTAGGTATATTATTTATTTTATTATAAAAACAAGTTTTTTACAAAAAAAACTATTTCTATGTATCAGTACATAGTATGTACTACAATACATGCTATGTAGTAAATTGTAAATTGTAAATTTTTGTAAATTTACTTAGAACTTACCCTACTATAAGATAGGCAGATGAGTTTTTTAGGGTTATTAAAGATATATTTTATGCTGAATTTTTTCAAGATATGAACATTAAGTAAAATATTTTTTTCCTCGAATCCGGTAATATGGGACCGGTTTATTTGGGACCGGTGCAAAAATGGACCGGTGTAAGAATGGACCGGTGCAAGAATGGACCGGTGCAAAAATGTCCCAACCAGAATGGACCGGTGCAA
>JAQIXA010002207.1:0-19130 GCA_034699045.1 Nanhermannia cf. coronata Gr-Ori-00579 | reverse complement strand
CAAAAGGCATTTGAATAAATATCAGTAGGTAAGTATCTAGTATCTAGTATCTACCCAGGTCCTAAATTGTAAATTCATAAAATATCCGCCAAAATACATACCAACTTGTGGAGTGGTAGACTAAAACCTGCGTTAATTAATGTTAATGACATATATGTGCCAAATTCTGCTTTTAGACCTCAATTTCTCGATAACTAAGTCCTAGTATTGCTAGTTCAAAAACACAAATATTTTGGAAAAAGTGAGCTTTTTTCCTAGTTTCAAAACTAAAATTCAGTAGTAGTTTTGGTAGAACAATAAATATCTCATAAGTGAGATATTTTGATAGTAAAATGTGCGAGTGTTCTTCAAAGACAAATTCTTGGACTGACTTTGACTTGACTCCTGAGAGCATACAAGTAGTGAAGGTCACCGATTTTGAATCAAATATCTCGATTACTAAGATACCTACTATTATACTACTGTTTAATTTGTACAGTTACCTAATAGGTACCTTAATAGGCAGGTATACCTACTACTATCTGTATAATACACTAAAGTAATCTAATATTTATACTTTTAAACTTGCATAACAATATGAAGTATGAAGTACCAAAATAATAATGGCATTGTTCAAATAGCCCTAAACAAAATGGAAATTGTCTCACGTGCAAAATGCAAATCAAAACCATAAAATTTGAATTTATGTATATCTGAAAAATGTCACTTTTTCAGGCAAAAAGGGTCCTATCTTGATGGTTACTAGCTATTTTCTTTATCAATACTTTATATGGTCAAATGGTCAATTTTAAATGTCAAAAAACCTAAATAGTAAGTAGGCATAAAAATTAGCATAAAAATTAGAATTCAGAGTCCGAAAGGAAAAATTTACTTCAAAAATTTATTAAAATATAATTTTTTTAGATTTACACCTAGGTTCTCCAAAAAGTACCATTTCAAAAAATTTCAAAAAAAAAATGAAAAAGTAAAAAAATAGGTTGAAATAATTACAAGACTCATTGTATAATACCATTGTATACAAGACCCATTGTTGTGCGAGCGAAGCGAGCACCTACTATTCAACTTTGCCCGTCTGTCTGTCTGTCTGTTTGTCCAGAGGATAACTCGAGAACTACTAGACCGATCTTAACCAAACTTGACATGAAGGACCCCCATAGGGTCCCGGCCATTTGGACAAAAGTTTCAAATTGCCCCATCCTTTGGGGTTCAGGGGACCCTTTAAGGGTTCCCCATGTTAATCGAATGGGAAAAATCAAAAATGAGGTTTATGTGACTTTAGGGGTAATCGATGACGGAGATTCCGAATTTAATTATCCGTTTGACTCGGTACTTGACCTTTGACCCAGAAAATTGACCTTTGAAACCGAAAAATGAGATTTTCAACGCTTTGCTCGCACAATTTATAATCAACTTCTAGTGAGTTGATTAAAGCCTAGTATTAGTAATAGGTGAGATTAGTAGGTACTTTCTTTAGTTAAAGGTTTGAAATTTTTTGAATTTCTTGGTAAAATTAGATGACCTAAATGACCTTTGCTAGTTAGTTCACATGACCCCTTTTCTCAAACTTGGTCACATTTAAAATTGTATCAAGATTGTGAAATGTGCTAATAAGTGAGCATACGTTCCAACATTGGCTAACCAATCAATTAAATTTCACACCCTGCTGAGATAAAATCTAATTGGTCTCTTGATATCATCATTTTAGGACATTTGTACATATTTTATATAGGGCAAATGATGACTAAATTCACTATACTACTAACTACTATGTATGATATTTGTATCTGTTGATAAAATACTTACTAAAATACAGATAGTATTAAATTTAAGTGGTTTTATAAATATTTAACTAAATTAAAGTGAATAATTGATGATTTTGAGAGTTTCTTTATAATTAAATTTATTAAGCTGAACTCACACTTTTGCTCAGCTAATTGCTCATCTCATGAATAAATTCAGACTAAACTGATTATTCACACTAATTGCAATTAATTTGCAGAATTTACACAATTTACCCTGACATTTACATATAGTAGATACAATTTATACTCAAGTCTAATTCGAGTAGGTAGTTTGAGTCTTTACAGGCCTTAAAATCTATTTTTTAATGCATTTTCACAGGTAAGGATGCTTTGAATCATAAAATTATTTTTTACAACCTTTTACCTTTTCAAATATTAACTTAATGATCGTTTTCTCATGTACTAGTATAGTATACCCATATGTCTCATAATAATTGTTAAAATAAAATATCAAATTTCACGATTGTCACAAACTCACAAAAGTTTTGAAAGTTTTGAAAAATATCCAACTTTCTCCCGGAAATTCTTCAAACTTTCTCCAGCTTAATTTCTCAGGAATTCAGTAAAAGGATAAATAAAGTAGGTATTTTGTATTTCAGCATTTCAGCAACAGTTTAGCATCTTGCAAATGATGAACGTGCTTTCTACACTTTCTGTACAATATATAATTTTAAAGAACTTTAATGTCGTTTATTTCAACAAGTCAAAATTGTCAAAAATTCCAAAAATATACATACTTTGTATAGTAGGGTACGCCTACCTAATCCTAAATGCAATATTTGAAATTTTGAAAATATTCTAAACCATTTTACTTGGGATTTTTACGATACTTGGGATTTTTGCCCAAATTCTTATCTATTAAGCAGCACATCAGTATATCAGACTATAATTTTAATTAACTTGAAAAGTTCAAAAATTTTGTGAAGCAATCATGAAATTATTTTTGCGAAATTTTACTGCCATTTGAGTTGAGAGTATTTTGACTGTAATTCAGAGATGCCTTTTAAAATGCAAAAAAATACATATACTAATGGCACTATGTATGTAGTAGTAAGTATGTAAAGACTAAGGTAAATATGATTTCAAAATTTTTCCCCAGTAAAGTCAACTCAAAAGTTGGTTATTTACATAAATTTACATTTTATTCTCTTTTTGATTTTCAACTCAATTTCCCCCCATAAAGTTACACATTAAAGAAAGCCTTCTAAGATCCTAGATAAATATCGATTTGACTCATACTCATAATACAAACATACTTTACTATAGTACCTACCTAGTAATACGAGTAGTATTAGACAGGCACTTTTATCAAACAGTTTTAATAAAAATTTAAAGAAAAATCAAAATATCAGTAGGTATCAGTACATACTCAAAATTCAAAACTACAGTTCATAAGTCTAAAAAAAATTTAAATTTAAAATAATTTTCCGTCTCATAAACGAGAGTTTTTAACAGTCGAGTAATTTACTTGAGCCTTTGGCTTTTTAAAATTCAAAATTGCAAACACTTTTTTGGTTTTTAAGTGCATTTTCGAGGATACATAGTAGTGTGTAGTATAGTAGGTACCTAAATAACATTTTTAGTCAAGATTAGAATAAAATGCCATAGGATACCTAATATTATACTTTGTAAGTAATATATGTATGTAAGTAATGTATAATGGAGTTGAACTACAAAGGTTTTTTTTGTGGTCTTTTATATGGAATTAGTTTTTTAGTTTTTTTTGGAAAAGGGCAAGTGTAACCTTGTAATAATGGTCTACTTGGCTCTATATCTATAGTACAAGTACCTACTATGTACACTTAAGTAAGTAATACTACTACTTATATATATAGATACATTACTATATATGTATTAGATCATAAACAGCGAATACTTACCTTGTAGGTACTCAACTTTCATTTCATTTTATTTTATAATGAAATGCATTTGTTTTTACTTTTTTATGATCTTTCTCCATTTACTTTAAATGTATCTTCTACAGTACTAGTATCGAAGACCTTATTTATTATCAGACTATTTTGTTTGGCTGACTCGAATTTCTAATTTAAATTGGAGAAAAATGAACATTTAAGCTTAAATTTATGTCTGTTCAATCAAAATCTTTTGTAAAAAAATTTTAGACATCAAGTACTTAAGATTAGTTAAGCCTATAAAGGTTGTTTCTCTAAAATGTCTCGAAATTTCTCAATGTCTTTGCATGCCAAGTATATTTTGAAAATGACATTTTCTGTATTAAAATGACTCACAATTATTTATGCTTTTGAAATGAATTTTTCAAAATTTTTTTGTCTTTGTTGAATTCGAGCTTTCTTGATCCTTTAAACCGAGTATTTTCTGTGAACTTTGAGATAATTTTATGAAAAAAAATAAAGAAATGTATCAGATTCTTTATTCTTTTTGTGAATTTTTTTTTGCTAAACTTTTATCATCTCTTGTTCAGTACATAGTTCATAGGATTACTATATAGAAGTATCTACAAATTCTTATTTTACTACAATACCATGTACATATATGTACATATATATGTACATATACTACATATTACTTTGTAGGTATGTAATCTATGTTTCTGGATAATATTACATTTCTCCACATTTCGGTTGAAAAATCGTGTCTAGAATCAAAACTCAAAAATACATACTTTCTTGCTCCTTGCTTGTTGAATGCTCCAATAAAATAGTCTTATTTTACCCCTTTTTTCTTATAAATGTGCACCATTACATTACATTACATTACATTTTACATAGTCTACAAATGTCTATACTTGTACATATACATATGATATAGTATTATAGCCAATACAAAGTCTTTAGAAAATACCATTTCTATGAAAAAATGCTAAAATGACAAATTTTACTTCAAGATTTACAAAAACAGCCGTTCGGTCCTTAAATAATTTTTTTATTATTTCCTTAAACAGTATTACCATATTTGAACATCTATAAATATTATAATAAGCAACTTTCTGGAAATTTTCCCAAAATTTTCTATACAATAAGGTAGCATTTTTGATATTTTATAATACATTAGATACTTGTATGTTTTTTAGCATTTTAACATTCTGATTTATGTAATTAGTAATTACGAATGCAATTAGATAAATATAATCAACTTTATTTTTAAAAGACCCTGTATTTCGCTAATGTCAAATTTACACAACTTTCACCTCTATATAAGTACCATAAAGGTATGTAGGTAGTACTACCTTAACTCAAAATTCAGCTCGTAATGTCTAATGGGAATGAAAAGGAACATCAATTCGACGAAACAAATATTTTACTTTTATCATACCTACAGCACAGCACAGCACAGCACAGTACAGTACAGAACAAAATATATTTATTTATAAGGTTATTTACTTTTACGGCATATTGGCTGACTTGCCCACATTATTTTAACCAGATATTACACTTGTCACTATTACTACTACTACATTGTATCTGTACCTACTACTACTGTACAGACTATCTACCTACTTATATAAGTAATAAGTAGTAGAATTGTCTTCAAAAAAGATCTTTTGACTTTTGACCAAATAATTTACAATTTCTCTTGAATTATTTCCAGTCTGTCTACTTGAAGACCCTATTATTTACACACTAAATATATATACCTTAAAAGTATTATAGTATGGTCAAATAAATCCTTTGATTCTGATTTCTTTCATTCTTCATTTTCTCCGAATTTGATACTACTGCTGCTGGTGTTTTAATGACACTTGACATTTTTCTAAAATATTTCAAGGTTTTTTAAACTCTACCAAGCAAGATAGTAATATTATCATCTCAAATTTCAATCTAAGAATAAGTCTGGAATCTTAAATTTCATAATATAGTTAAATAAACCTTGACTTCAAATTGAAAATTAAATAAGAATATCACTTTAAAAAGGCATTCAAATTCAAAATTTTCAAACTATCTAGCTTTGAGAGACTTTTATTTTGTAAAATGTCTATCAGTAAGATTTTGTTTTGAGAAATTTTGACATACCTATACCTACCAAAGTAATTTTTTAACTTTTTAGCATGTATATTTTTGTAAATTTTGTGTTTTCAAGAATTTTTATGCATGTTTAGTCATATAGGTAATATACTTAGTTTCTAATCTTTAATTATGAGAGTCGATTAAAAAAAATATTTTAGGTTGTGATTAATGAGATTTTTGTGCTTCAACCGTAAAAAAAAGATATTAAAAAAAAATGTTGCAAAGTAAAAATAATAATTTCTTGCCACGCACAGGATTCGTGAGTAGATTACATCTAAAACCAACTTTATACTTGGTGGTATAACTAGATAACTAAGAATAAATGTAACAAAAAAAATAATTAAAATAGCAAGTCTTTTAGCAAGTAAAAAAAAACTGAAGGTGAGTGAAAGTGAGCGAATCCAAAAACCTGATAAGTTTGAATTGAAAAAATTTGGGCTAAAATTCTATTAAAGTTTTATTTTGCCTAAAATACAATCTTTAAAATTCTTTTTCAAATCAAGCCTATCTCTATTACACTAACCAGGTAAATTGATATCGCGGACCAAAACTACCCGATCCCATTATATTAAATGAAAAATTGAAATCGAAAATCAACATTTTTTTTGGGGCATTGGGGATAGCTACTGACTACTGACCTAAAAGGTCAAATATTATCCTCTATAATACATTGTAAAAACCGTTATTTTTAGTCTGGATTTAGTCATTCGTGTTTCTAATGTATTACAAGCATAGGGAATAACATTTCATATGACCTTTTAGGCCAGTAGCTATCAACATTGGCATAAATTGTTTGTTCAAAAATTTTGATTTTGATCTCAACTTTACATTTAATATAATGGAATCGAGCAGTTTTGGTCTGCGATTTCAATTTACCTGGTAAGGAATTACGAATTTTTAAAAAAATTAGCAATTAATTTCATATATTTTGAATTTTTCATATCAAATTTAACAAACTGCTCAAGTTGGGTTTCATTTGAATTTTAATATTATAATTATGATGATTTACTAAAAAAAATGCTTTTTTATATTTTATGAAAATAGCGGATCTTTTTAGAAATTCGTGATTTTCTAAATTGTCATTGCCTAGTACATAGTATCCCTGAATAATTAAAAATGACACCTTTAGCTTAAGAGGTCCTATGGACTAATTTGTAATTTTTCTGTTTAGACGTTCTTATTTTTATGTTGTTTCAAGAAAAAGGTCCTGTTTAAGAAGGGCCGCGAGGTGTGATGGACGACCTGAGAGCTGTTGCTCAGGAGGGGCTTGTCGATGTAATCTTTGGGGTACAAATTGCCAGTAAGTTTTTTATACTAATTCTTATAAGCTATAGGAGGATAGTTTGATTTAGTTTTTTAGTTTTTTTTTCAGAAATTTGGACAATATAGTAAATATTGTCTAAATTTTTGGCCTTTATAGAAAGAATCTGAAAATATTTTGACAAAAGC
The DNA here is from genome assembly GCA_034699045.1 of Nanhermannia cf. coronata Gr-Ori-00579. Lineage (NCBI taxonomy): Eukaryota > Metazoa > Arthropoda > Arachnida > Sarcoptiformes > Nanhermanniidae > Nanhermannia > Nanhermannia cf. coronata Gr-Ori-00579. The sequence goes on along the minus strand of JAQIXA010002207.1, from coordinate 11,893 downwards.
TTGGCATTTCAATTTTTAAATATTTTATAAAAATATCTTCACTTCTTTAGCAGAGACTTCATACAAATATTCTTTAAAAGGTCTTTATGAGTACTAGTTTTCATTGACCTCAAGAGTCAATCAAAAAATGTCAAATTTTGACTCATTTTGTAGATATAGATATAGATAGGCAAATTATAAAAATTTGTATATTTACATATAAAAATCTCAAATTTCTAGATGCCAGAGGATGGGGATCTTTCAAAAATGGGGTTAAATTTTCGAAATTAGAACCAAAGGACGTAAAAAAAGTGTATTGAGAACAGATTGTGTGAAACCATCAGGAATTTAAAGATCACCTAAAAAAAACTACCTTTAATTGTACTTGATAACTTTTTAAAAATTATTTACAACATAAAATACCTACCTATATAATTGAATAGAAAAGTGTCAAAAAAAATTGTAAAATCAACTGGATTTTTGTGGTGAGAACTCTTTAATTTTTGTAAAAAATTTATTTCTAATTTATTTTACAAGTTTAAAATGGATATTTTAATTTACCTTTAAATATACATAGACATCCATAGTACACTAGAGAAATTAGCTACAAAACGCACAATTATAATTTCTCCCATCTAAAAAAACTGTTTTAATTTCAAAATGTCCCCTAGACTTTAGTATATACTGATAGGTTTAGGATACTTAGGTTATAAATGTACATTTAAAATGAAATATTATTTAGCTAGTTGAGATAGTATGAGATAGAAAAAAATCGTCAAAAAAAATCTTACATAATGACTGGTGAAAACAAATGATAATAATTAAAATTATTCAAGATTATAATCGTGGATTATAAAAAAAATTTAAATTTTACAAACCATACTTACCCATTATAGTGTAGATATCTTAGATTTATGAAATTAAGAGATTTGTAAAAATTTGAAGGAACTACAAGTCCCTACAGTAAAAATCTCTTGACACAAATTATTTTGAAAAAAAAATTCCAAAAAGTATCTAGAGTCCAAATTTAGATCTATAGATATTTACGTAGTATAAATGTACAGGTTAAACTCATATTACATTTGTGCTAAAAATTATATTAAGATTAGAGTTTTGTGACTTTTTTTGTCAAAATTTCTTGATTTTCTTGATTTTTATAGAGTTATTTAGGATTAAAACAAAAAAATAACTTTACAAAATGGTGTAATGATGAGAGATACAAGACCTACTGAGGAAAATATATAGATTTTTGTAAAAAAAAATCTCTCAAAAATTAGTCTAATTTGATTTAGAACAAATGTATACTACTAAAACAAGCTATTAATATAGGTACTTATAATCATTCAATTCAACTTTGAAAAACCAATTCTTAGATTTCTAATGCTCTTGTAAAGTGTAAAATTGAGATCAAAATCTGGTTTTTTAAACCTGAATTGAATGAATTATCCATACTTTATAAATTTTTCAAGTCTCTACTGTATAAACTACATTGAATGATTAGAGTATCAAGATTTCAATATCGAAAATATATTTAGTTTTTGTGATTTTGTTAATTTTTCTTTAAATATTTTCGATCAAATTAGCAAATTACAACAGAGTTGATAATTTTTATTTAAATTATATAAAAGATAGAATCTTAAACTCTATCCGAATTTTATTATATTAAAGTATACATTTACTTATATATCTGTATAATAAAGGTCATATTATGTCAGAGGATTTTATTATTTGAATCATAATTTCCATAAGTAAAAAAAAAAAGACCTTATAAAGATACTACAGACTACAGAATAGTTATAATGTAAGAACAAATGGAACAAAAAAAACTTAATTATATAGCAATTTGTGTATTATTTTGCAATTTTTTCTTTTCAAAAAAATGGCTTAATTTTGTCTGGAAATGTAATAGAATCTATATACGTAGTAGGATAGGGTATGTATAATTTCTATAGGATACTTTTAGTGCTGGTAATTTGAGGTTTTTGTGAGAAATTGTAGAGCAAATATGACATTTAATTTATAATTTATAATTATTAGATACACTATAAACATACTGCAAGGCAATTGAATGAGAAAAATTTATTAATTTTCTATTCAAAAGTCTAACCAGAAATTTTGACTTTTCAAGATTTTGAAGACTTTTTTTTTCAAATCAAATTAAATGTCATATTTACACAATGGGTTAAAATACTATTAAATGTTATTTATTAGGGATTATTTTATATTATTTTTATTTTTTTGAAAAAAAGTACATTTTAGTTTTGTAATTTAAGAGAAACTTGTGTAATTTACTATATACATACATATAGGTAATTGTACATACTGAACAGATAGATAAATATATAAATTGTATATTACTACTCTAAGATTCTAAGATTATGTATAAAAGTAGATATGTACTATCTAAATACATATATATATATGTATAGTATAATGAAATTTAGAATTAAGATGATTAATTTATATTTTGTTATATTTATAGTAAAAAAAACAAATTGTGAGATTCATTTTATTTTATTATATTATTGGTTTGTCAAATTCGGAATAAAAGTTTATGTCGATTTATTTCTTGCAAAAATTTATTTTTCACATAAATAATTCTTATTTCATCATGTTTACATAAAAATTTGCAAAATAAAAATTGGTCTATCTAAACCTAACCAGGTAGATTTGTATTGTGGCTAAAAAACTACTCGATCCCATTATGTTAAATGTAAGGGTGAGATCAAAATCAATATTTTTGCTCAAAAATTTTTTGGGCAATTCTGATAGATTATACTGACTTAATTGGTCAAATTGATGCATGACTAAATCTAGACTAAAAAGTAGCTGTTTTTACAATGTATTATAGGCATAGGGAATAACATTTGACCTTTTAGATCAGTAGCTATCCACATTGCCAAAAAATTTGAGGGCAAAAATTTAGATTTTGATCTCAAATTTACATTTAATGGTTATATAATGGAAAAGTTTGGTCCGCGATTTCTATTTACCTGGTTAGTAGAAATTGCTTAATAGACAAATTACAGAAAAAACCGGGACATTTTGGCAAAAAATGATTTACAAGAAGGTAAGTTATTTTTACACAAAATTTAATATGGAAAGAAATACTGGCCCAATACCGAATGGTTCAAAATTCACTACTGGTCCAAATTATAATTACAGACCTAAAATATTTTCGGATTCTATTTCACACTTTTCTTAAATTTGCAGCTTTTCACATAGAAAAAATGATCTAGGTTACACTAGAAGCTGAAAAATATCCTTATAAGAAAATTTTGCTCGAAAAATATCCTTATAAGAAAATTTTGCTCGAAAAATATCCTTATAAGAAAATTTTGCTCGAGATTGTAACCTTATATATGAGTGGAAACTCGTAATCTAAATAAATCGCTAAAAATGTGAATTTAACAAAAAAAAACCATTAACATTGAAAATGTATTTACTTAAATGTGCATTGTACATTTCATGTGGGTGTAATTTTCCTTAGACCATATATACTATCAGTATATTCAGGATCAAAATTTGTGGATAGTTACATACAGTACCAATAGGCTTAAAATATAAGCAAGTATCCGACTTACTACTGATATAGGTAATGCTAAATTCTACAGATACTGATAGTTTAGTTAGTATGATGTAAATGGTAAATAATTAAAAGTTTTGGAAAGTTAAAACTTTTGTAAAAAAAGCAATTTAAAAAAAAAGTCAAGTAGGATACTGCTTGTTTTTTGACGACAACAAATAATGAATAGTACCTACATGATATGAGTCAGAAAATTGTAATTTGAACTTTAAAAAAGAAGCAAAATGCGTCAAATGTCTTTTATTTTTTGATAATTTTTCAATATTGAAGGATTGAAACCTACCATGGTTTGTCATATTATTTACATACATTTACTTGGGTTTAGTCATTTAGTCTCAACATGGTATTACAAAGTATTATAAAGCTAACATGATCAAATTTCAATTCTTTAAAAAGCATTTTTTTATTATAGGGTGCTTATACGGCTAGAACATTATACAATCTGTGATACTAATTGTACATAATATGTAGGGTACATAGAGTTTATAGCAAGAGAAAGCTTGATATTTTCCATTTAATCAACTTCCAGAAAATTTAAAATTTTTAAATAAAAGTATCTCTAAATTTCTAGTACCTAATACGAGTATTTTAAACTTTCTCTTTAAAAAACCAAAAATCCTGTTATATTTAGATAAATCCTATAAAACCTGTAAATCCTATCCAGCTAAATTCTAAAATCTAAAGAATTTACAAGTGAATTTAGTTTCAAAATCTAAAATAAAGAAAAATCAGTTCAATTTTATAAGGATTTTACTAGAGATTGGAGATAAGTTTGGCAAATTTGAAGATAAAAATCGATCTTTGAAACACCTGTGGATTTTAAACCATATTGACTTGCACGGTTTTACACTTGTTGATTACACGTAAATATATTCTGTTTGTTTTTGCTGATTTTGAAATAAAATTGCTCAAATTGCTGTAAGATGATATCATTTGTATGTAAATTATTTTGAGAAGTAAAGATTACTTGAAGGTCACTCGATGGACCATTCTGAATAATTGACGATTTCGATATTTTAAATGTATTTTTAAGATAAGTATCGAAATTTTTTTTTGGAAAAAATACAAAAAATACGTTCAAATTTATCGAGACTGACCTTCACTTGGATTCGGATTTTCTGCCCTTTAAATCCACTACATACATGAGGAAATTGAGACTTTTGCAAGTGCTTTCTTTTCTACTTACGAACTAGAGACTGGGAACTAGAGACTGGGAACTATGTAAAAAGTAAAAGCACTTTAGTATATATTATACGGATATACAGTGTGATCCAGAGCCATAGACCCGGTGTTTATATGTGTATAACTCTTAAAGTATTATGTTTATTGAGAAATGGGAAATAAATAGCTGAAAGTAGATGACAAAGTTATGTTAAGGTAAAAATTTGAGAATTTTTGATTAATTTTGTTATATTTATAAGCATAGGGAATAACATTTGAACTTTTAGGTCAGCATTGCCCAAATATTTTTGGGCAAAAATTTTGATTTTGATTTCAACTTTACATTTAAAATACGAGTAGTTCAAAAATTGAAAAATTATCAAATTTTTACCAGAATCTAACTTGCTCATCTACTTTCAGTTAGTTTTGACCGTTTCTCAATAAGCATAATACTTTAAGTTAAGAGTTATTCCAATATAAACACCTGGTCTATGGCTGTGGACCACCCTGTATATATGCATATGCATATATACAGGGTACATGCATAGGTAGTAAGTGGTAGGTAGGTAGTAGTAATAATAGACATAAAAAAATACAATTCAAAAAGCATTTATTTACGTGGACGAAGCTTATGGCCATTACACACATTTTAAAATGGGCTTTTTTATTACACTACCATTATCCATATTTACAGTGTCACCTTTCTATAACGTACTTCAATAAAATCTTCAAGTCAAGTTGCTGTTACACTTTGATTTGATTAAAATTTTAAATTTTGTTCATAATATTGAATTAAATCTATTAAAATTTTAAATATTGACTTAAGATATCCGATATTTTTTAGAGAAAGGTAAACTATTTCTATAAAGGAGGAGGTTATAGAGATAGTTGACTCTATTTCTAAAAAAAAGGAAAGAAAGCTGGATTATTTTTTAGTCACCCAACTTTTGTGGAGATTTACAATAAATCCATTTACTTGAAAAAAACCAACGACATTTTGAGCTCGTGCAAAATGCAAAAAATATTTACCTCATTCTAATATTAGTATTTTTGCTCAACTTTTGAAGGTCTTTAAAAGTTGATATTTTTGTAGCTAACCAGGTAAATGGATATCTTTTCAATGTAGAGTAGTACCTACTTTAATAGTAGTAAACTATATGCATTATTTTATTCAAATTTTTAGAGAAATAATAATATTTCGAGCTTTACATCAGAATTTACATCATTTTTTGAATTTATATTTCACTTACTTTATAGGCTGACTTTAGGTAAGGTAGTACATACATAAAAGTATATCAGATTCTGATGCTTACATTACATTTAAGCACTTATTACCTACTACTATTACGTAGTGTAGTACTTATAGTACCTAACACTAATAGTACAATTGTAGTATTCTATAGTACTTACTCTACTTTATAAAAAAGTAAAAAGATCCTTTTTTTTTGTACGAAATCTGGTACTTTCTCCAAGGTCTTTTTCAATTACTGGTATTTTCCCTTTTCGTGGATAATACCTACGAAACTATTCTATCTGTAGTAATACTGTACTATATCAGTCAGTAGTACTCGTACAGTCCAATTTATTTTTTTGAAAAATAAACTTACTTGATACACTATCATAATAATAGTACATTATAGAGTATAGAGTACATAGTACGTATTGTTAGTAATAGTGCCAACTTATGATGATGATGTGTTATTATGTAACTTTACTTTTACTTTTGGTTTCGACTTTTCTAACTTATAATCTTCTTAACTTTTTTTGAAGAAATAAAACTCGAGAGGTAAGTAAACCTACAGTAGAACTTCTACATAATGGTTATGAAAGTACTACTGATATATACAGATTAGTATGTGTAGGTACCCTTGCATATAATTATGATACTTCTTTTTGATTCAAGCCAATTAAAAAACTTTATTGAAATTCTGAGAAGCCTATAGCACCTACAGATAGCTTGCTTGGTTTTTTAGGTAGGTACTTAAAAACGTCAATTCAGGTAGGTACTCAAAAACGCCAAATTTTGTCGATATTTTGATATTTTAAATGCTAAAATATTTCTAGTGATTTATAAAAATAGGATGATTAGTGTGTTAGTTAGTAAAACCGTCGATTTACTAAGGTTTTTGTACCTCAAAAAACCGTGAAAGTTGGAGCAGTTTTTGAACTAATATGGATTACCAAATCGGTAATCTGACAAATCTGACAAATTGAGATGATGATTATTCTATTCTAATATCATTTTTAACTTGTCATCTATAGATTTTAAGCTAATTTGATAAACTAAACAGTGTTTTAAAGTTGAAAAAAATGGATACTTTAAAGAGAAGTTTAACTCAGGGTGTATTTCATTTTTTTGACGAATTGTTCTGAATTCAATTCTATTTAAGCCCTTCACGAGCAGATTATCTTTTTCAACGAGTCGTCGTCTTATTATCCTGCTGAAGGGTATTTTTTCTTACTTTTTTTTCGAAAATTTTAAAGTCAAATAAATTGTCTACTTTCAGTAAGTAGGCGCCTTATATTCTTATTAGTATTAAAGTATCTACTGTAATACCTACCTAAGTACTTACTAGTGTTCGGTTCCGGCTAAAATAGGTTATAAATAGGTATATGTAGGTAGTAGGCATAAACTACAACCTACTCAGAACTGGCTCTCAAAATTTCAAAATTATTATCAATAAGCTAAAAATAAGCTTAAAAAATCTCACTTTTATGAATATAATATGATTATGATGATGAAATTTCAAGATTTAATCTAACTATTTCGAAAAGTAAGAATCTGCATAGGACCATACAAGTTATAACTGTCATTAATATTAATGATCAAATCAATAATCAAAATTGATCAATACTTATCGATAATCTATAAGTCTAATTTCATTTCAATTTCATTTCAATTAGGTACATTTAATTGTCATAGAAAAAAATTATTGCAAATTTTTTTGACATGGTTTTGACTTTTTGAGATTTCTGTGATTTTTTTGTATTTTTGGATTGAAATAAAGTCAGGAATCTTCTCTCTCAAATTAAATTTGGTAAAAAATAGTTTTTACCATCCTTAAACCATCAACATCACCGTTTTCATCAACATTTTGATGAAAAATGGCCGATGCCTTGCCTGGTTTATCTTGTAAGTCATCAATAAATGATTATCTTGTAAATCCAGCTGGAAATCTTGATCATCAATTTCCCATACTAATTCTCCCATTTTTTTTCCAGCCGATCAGCTTGCTCTCTTGTACAAGTGGATCGACAGTCACTCATTCAGTAAACAACGAAGGGACATTTCCCGAGATTTCTCAGATGGAGGTAAGTTATGAAATTATAATAATTCTCTAATTCAGCTCTGAAAAACCAAATTTATTCTTGTAAAATTAGACCAAAATCAGAATTTTTTCAGCTGAATCATGATTTTGCTCTAATTTTACAAGAATACATCCGGTTTTTTAGAGCTGAATAGATCAAATTATTGCCATTATATCATGTACTGGTAGGGTAACTTATTGAAAGATTATGCAAAGTTATTTCAAAGTATTTTTTTATCATTTTTAGTACTTTGTGCCGAACTGATCTCAAAACATCTGCCAAGATTGGTCGAGCTACATAATTATTCAGCAGCCTCAAATTCAAAGAAGAAAATGGAAAATTGGGAAACTCTAAATAGAAAGGTGCTTTCAAAGATTAAGTTCAATATATCACCAGCAACTATTTCAAAATTGATCGAATGTAGACTAGGTGTCATTGAGAGTGTAAGTATCTACATAATAATTATAATATAATCTATACTAATGATGGTAAATAATTTTATCAATCAATTTCTGGCATCGAGTAGTCGATTTTAATTGGTCATTTTACTTTTTGAAGGTACTGTGGGGTCTAAAACGTCAAGTTGAATTACAAGTTATTAAAAATCCGTCAATTGGGCCAGTATCAGCTTCCAAGTCGAACTCAATAGCAAGTAGTGTTGGTAAAGGACCCTCTTCAAAATATGGTGGTAGTAAAGAAAATCCTCGTTCTATTACTCCAACTCAAATTCCAACTCGACTTCCAACTCGAATAAATGAGAAATCATCAAAAAAGCAGCAAAAAGCATTGGAAACTCCAGTCAAAGTCATATACAGAAGTCCTGAATTTGAAGAAGTATCAACAATGGTAGTAGGACTATTTGATATTGATACTAATGATCCAATTCAAACTCTTGAAGCTAAAGACAGACAATTTCAAGATATAAGAAGAACAAACAAAGTTCAAGACAAACTAGTTGAAGTTAAAAATGAACCAATTGCAGTGAAAAAAGGACTATTTGCTGTTGAAGATAAGCCAGTTCAAGCTAAAGACAGTCAATTACAAGTTGTAAAAGGACCAATGAACGTTCAAGACAGTATAGTTGAAACTAAAAATGAGCCAATTGCAGTCGAATTACAAAGGGGACTATTTGATGTCGAAGAGGAACCAGTTCAAGTTCAAGACAGATTAGTTGAAGATACAAAAGAACCAACTGCAGTGGAATTACAAAGAGGACTATATAAAGTTGAAGTTGATGATGAATCAAATGAAATTCAAGACAGATTAGTTGAAGATACAAAAGAACCAACTGCAGTGGAATTACAAAGAGGACTATATGAAGTTGAAGTTTATGTTGGATCAAATGAAGTTCAAGACAGATTAGTTGAAGATACAAGAGAACCAACTGCAGTGGAGTTACAAAGAGGACTATATGAAGTTGAAGTTTATGATGGATCAATGGAAGATGAAGACAAACTAAATGAATTTGAAAACAAGCAAATTGAAATTGAAGAAAATTTAATTGAAGATGAAGACATTGCCTTTGCCATTGAAACTATTGACAATGAATTTAGATATCTAATATATCACAGTGATGTTGAAGAAAAAACTGACTCAAGTGGAGATGAACTTGAATCAAATGGGAATGACATTGAAGATGGTTTGAACGTAAGCGGCACTATATACTTGACTCAAGAAGAATGGGATGAACGTATTGGGCCCCATATTGAAGAAGAACCTCTATTACCTATTCATTCAAGCACGAGTGATCTACTACTCAATATGCCAAAATTATTAGCTGAAATAGATGGTGTCGATTATCCAGATCCTCCACCTGTTAATGTCACTCCTCTTCTTCCTGCTGAATCAAGTAATACTAATAGCCTAGGTTCAGCTTATGATACCCTCTTTTATCGAATCATGGGACCAAGAAAGCGTATCGGAGCTCTCTTTGCTAACCCAATGGCAAATGGAATTTATCCACCACAAAATTTTGAATTGGCAAGTTTTATCCCAACAACTCCATCAACGGATCTCAGAATTTTGACCCAACGTAACTTCAACAATCTGGTAGACCGGCTCTCCGAATATGTTCAACCACCACGGTATGAAGTCTCAACCATTCACCCAGTCAACACAAAATCTCCTGCAGATTCAATGAGTGATGCAGAAGGAATTCTACATGTTCGGCCCCCATCAAATATCTCGTCCCTGGAAGACTTGACATTGGAAAGAATGGACTCAGACGAAGAGATGAGACGGATTCTTGGACCCAGACGTATGAACTCAATGATCCTCCATGGCGTCATGTATAACCACCAATTCATTACCCAGCGGATCCAAGAGAAGAACAGCCAGATTCAAGATCTTCATAATCAAATGATGGTCCTGAGTCAGAAGGTATGGGTCTATTATAATATTTTAGAAATACATTCACATTTGTGAGTATTTTTTCCAGAAAATATCATAAAGATATCTTTAGGGTTATTTAATGGGCTTTATCCAGGCTTTCTGGCCTGGATAGGCTAAATAAATTTTTTGTATCAGTATATATCAATTGAAATTGGACAGAAATTAGAAATCCAAATCCCTTCTTAATCTGTAGATTAAATTATACAATAAATATTGAGCCTATATTACCACTATTTAATGTGTTTTCTAATTGCAAATTGCAGGTGATCTTCTACAGGAAGTTGAACGAGATCAAGGAGACCCGCATTGAGAAAATGTCCCACGAGAAGAGTAAGCTGGAGTCGGAGATCTACCTGCTGAAGAAAGAAGAGGAAAAGGAGAAAGAGAAGGTGAAGGCACAAGAGGAGAAAGCCAAGGCAGAGGAGAAAGCCAATTCTAGTTGGTTCAAGAGAGCCTTTAGAAAATAGCTACGACTTCTCAAAATTTCTAAATTTTTTCGTGTAATAAAAAACCATAAATATGACCTGTAATACCACTGCATAATATTATGTCTCAAAGTTTTGTAATTGTAATTGGTAAATGTACTAGTAGTAAATAATAATCTTCGTCTGATGGTAAAATAAAAACTGATAATCCTGGCTTTATAAAACATTGTAAACGATCTACAAAAATTGTAATTGGGCTCGAGTTTTCATTATTTCAATTCTCAAATGGCTAGTACCCTACTTATTACCAGTATATTATTCAGATTTTTAGGATACTTATCTTATTAAGGAACTATTTTGATTTAGATTTGCATTCTTTAGTAGTAGGGTACTTTTGTATAAGTTTATATTTGTGAAGCTTAGAATATTTTAGAAATATTCTATGACTGTTTAATTTCATCCTAATTTGGTTAAATTTGGACCTAAATTATTGGTCTAACTTTACACCTGCATGAAATTGATTCAAAATATCAAAATTTAAATTTAACTAAAATAATGAATGAGATTAAATCGGAGCCATATTCTATTAGTTAGTAGAAATATAAATAATATTAAAATGACCTGATCAAATCCGACTACCACTAATAGGCAATAGGAATAGGAATCATACAGGGTGGTTTTTTGCGATGTATATGGTCTTTACTTAAACATAACTTAAAGACTAATTAACGTAATTAAAAACGGTAAGAAGTATTTTAAAGCGTAGAGTATTACAATTTTATCAGCATGCATATCATTAATTTTGGTCAATATTTAGCCTACTTTTTACAATTTCAAAAATTTTCCAAATTTTTTTTTGTTAATATTTTAATTAATTAGGTATTGCTAAGTAATATCTCTTTGAACTTGAGTAAAATTATTAACTCTAGCAGAACTATCAATAATTAAAACCTTTTGGTCTAGAGTTAATCGAACCAATTTGTTGAGCAAGAAAAAGCAATTAACACAAGAAATGAAATGAGATAAAATAAACTCAAAAATT
>JAQIXA010002206.1:0-19140 GCA_034699045.1 Nanhermannia cf. coronata Gr-Ori-00579 | reverse complement strand
AGCTATTTTATATGCATAGCTAAGTTATTTGTTTCATAGCTAAGAATATTGTTTCAAAGCCCAATAATTGTTTTCTCCTATTTTATACTTGGATTTTGGATACTTATTATTTCATAAGCTTCTTATACATACTGATACTACGACTACAAGTCTATCTGATCCTAAATATACAATTATTAGATTTTAGATCTAAGTATATGACTAGCCAAATTGAAAATTTTAAATAAAAAAACGAGCATTTTCTATAAAATTTAAAAAAATCAAGTTCAGAAATTTCATATTTGAACATTTTTGAAATCATTTTTGAGGATTCAAAATTTTATGAAAATTCTCTACAATTTTCATTATTTTGGCCATTTATAGCTTATCTTATCTCTAATGAAATTATTGCCAATTTTAGGTTCATTAATGACCGAAAGTTCCTTAAATCTGTCAAAAATAAGCATTTTTCTAGAAAATGTCCATATTCAGATGTGACATTTTGGACATTTTTGAGATCTAAAATTCAAAATTTTATAAAATTTGCTACAATTCTTACCGTTTAGAAAATAATTTCCTGAAATTTTCGTTTTTTGTCAATTTTTTAGTTGACAAAATGACTTGTATATATACTTATATCTTAAATCTAATGTCATGGTTAACCTTATGGACTGTACTGTACATTTGTACTAATAGCTCTCGGCTACTATTTTTGTAAAACAAGACCCCTTACTGCCACAGTACACTTTCAGTTTCAGCTTCAGTTTGATATGTGTCATATGAATGTAAATAAATATAGAAAATACATCCAAATCCAGGATTTAAGGGTTAATTCGAGACTTTGTCCACGCGTCAAAGTAATTATTTTTATGTTCAACCCTCCTTACTAACTGGGTACTTATATCCATATGATATTCTAGATATTCTAGGTTAGATTCTAAATACTGTACATTATAGTATGTAGTTAGGGTAGGTATATTTAAAGAAAATAATTAAATCCTTAAGAGATGTGGAAATAACTGGTCTTATATGGCCAAGTCTTCTCTATTATTATTATTAGCGGGTTTCCCCAGAGTATTTATTTTATTTTGTGACACTCGGCTCATTTCTTATATTAGTTTTTGTACTATCTACTACTATGGTACGTGTATTATATTAAGCATAAGTATCTACTACTAATAGTAGTACCCTACTACATAGTAAGTAGTATAAAAGGCAATTATTTCTTCAAGATTCTAAGAGAGAAAATTTCGAGGGTTATGGCTCGTGGTTTTCAGTTTTTGAGTTTTTGAGACTCGGGGTATATGGGCGATGAGAGAATACACGAGGAATAATAATGAATGGTATGAAATGCATAAGAAAACACAGTTGTTGGCATATTATTATAAATACTAATATCTATCTACTATCATTAGGTATCTACTACGAACGATAAGGAAAATATCAAAAAATTCAAAAATACCAAATGTACAAATTCTAATAGTTATAATCTAATAGTTCATAAATGGTCAAAATCATACCAAAATTTCCAAATTTCTTAATTTAAAAACAACCTGAAATGTAAAAATCTAAATCTAAAATTGTAAAATTAATTAACTTTCAAAGTGAAGGACTAAAAGGAGGAACATTTAAAGCTTTTAAAAAGATATTCTGAAATTCTAACACGATTATAATCTGTATTATCAATGACATTTTAAGAATTTAAAAAAATTAATTTTGCTTGTCTAATCGTAAGTTTAATCAGAATCTGAAATAACCTTGTTTAGACCAAGATTAGATCAAATTAAAGCTGAAAAATTCAACTTTTAAATAGAAATTTTAAGATTTTTGACATATTTCAAAAAGCTGAGTTAATCTAAAGAATATTTGAAACCCAATTTTGTATCTAAATCGCAAATTGGCTTTAATTATATCAAGGGAAAATTTAGGATTTTGCTGAATTTTGTATACTTTTTAGAGCCTTTATTGGATAATTTTGAACTTGAGTGTAATGTCCAAGATTTATATTTAAAAAGAAATAAGAATTATACTATAGAGCGAGAGAAGATCATGGCAAAATTAGATAAAAGCGTCAGAAATGCGGTTTTTTGAGCCGTTTGCTCAAAATATGGTAATGATATTCTCTGACTTGCCGCATTTTCATCTTAAAACTCAAACTCAAATTCTCGAAAATTCTCAAAGGTCCATACTCGAATACAAAATACTACACACATATACCTATCTAATATCTAGTAAATACTACTACTACTATAAATGTATTCTTTCCTCAAATGTACAGAAATTTGTTTTCTTTCAAAAAGTCTGGAACTCTACACAGATATTTACGGATAGAATAGAAAATATATGCTTTTTCTACAAGAATTAGATGGTTCCATCAAAATAACTCGAGATTCAGAAATTGAGACTCAAATTTCCGTAACTAATGAGCTCAGAGAGTAAATGTTTAGGTTTTCAAATCTAAAACAGCAAGTCTCATTTCACCCAACCAAACTTTAAAAAACTATTAAAATTAAACTCATAATACATTAGGTATAACCACAATATCTGTAATAATAGTCATTTAAGTAGAATCTTATGAGATATTACGTTGAATTTAGAGCTTAAAAATAAAGAAATTGAGATTTTTACTAGTAATTTTTAAACTTTTTTTAAAGATTTTTTAAGGTTTTAAGAGAGACTTTGAAGGGTACTTGCATGTACTTATGGAAGGGTTGAAAAAGTGGAAATGTCAACGCTATAAAAATCATTAGATTTATGTAAGTTGAGGATTTATGGGCGATTTTTAAGGAATAACTAGAAGAATCAGTGAGGATTTTAAGTTAAAAAAATCTCTAGCTTTGAATTTTCTAATGAAACATTAGTAGTCGTATATACGAGTATATGTAAAGGCATGTGGAATGCAGCTGTTTTTCAAATTTTTGACTGAATTATACGATATTATACTTTTCTTAAGTATACAATAGTAATAGTTTGACACTTACCCCGAATATTTAGAGATAAATGGAGATTTTTGGTCATTTTGTCAAAAAAATTTCAAATTATTGTAGATACTATAGAAGTACATGTTCATTCAACTATGTCAATAATTTATCTGAATTCTTGTACAAGTTATAGTTTTCGATTTTAAAACATAAATATCTATTAGAATTAGAGGTCAAAGGACCATTTTAACAATCTTAGAATATAGATTATTGACAGCTTTATTCAAATTTTTTACCTTTAGTCAGCTGGAATTGCTTAAAAAAATTCTCAAATTTTGGTCAAAATCAGCTGGAATTGGTTAAAAATTCTCAAATTTTGGTCAAAATTAGCTAGAATTGCTTAAAAATGCTCAAAATTTGGTCAAAATCAGCTGGAATTGCTTAAAAATTCTCAAATTTTGGTCAAAATCAGTTGGAATTGCTTAAAAATTCTCAAATTTTGGTCAAAATCAGCTGGAATTGCTTAAATAAATTCTCAAATTTTGGTCAAAATCAGTAGCAAGTTTTCATAAGTAAGACTTTTTTCTTTTTTAGAAATAACCTCTACTTTTTACTTATGAGAAGTCAATTTTCAAAAATTTAGATTGAATTTGCATAATATTCTTAATAGTTCGATTAAATTCCATACAACTTCAGAACAATAATTTAGACAAAAATGCTTTAAAAAACTGAATTTTTTTTGACATATTTTGACCTTACAAAATGTCCAATGTTTCATTTTTGGGTGTCAAAAGTTGGTGTTTTGTTATCTCTTTCCAAAAAAAGAATATGAATATGATCATATAATCTTTAAAAGTTTAAAAGTTTTTTTCTTCGTTCGTCGACTAAAAGGGCATGTGCCCGTCTGTTCGTCCGTATCTAGAAAAACATGAAAAAAAATACAAACTTTCATAATATTCTCCTCATTTATGACACACTTTATTTAATAGCTTTTTTTCTTCTTCTTATTTCTTCTAAATATTCGGAAAAAGGTCTTGAGTTTTATGACCCTTGGATAATAATAATATTCTTGAAAAAAAAGTCTTAAAATTCTGGAAAAATATGGGGCTTCAAAAATCTACATAAAAACATAATTCTTAAGATAACAATTTTAGGATTCTGAAAAATGTTCTAAATTTTAGATATCCCATATTCCTTATACACTACATATGTAGGTTTTATCAATCATCGAGTTAAAAAGTCGAAATTTTCTCGTCTTTAAACTTTAAAATGAGATACCCAGTGTAATTTGATAAGGTATTTAATTTTTAAGAAAAAATAACAAAATTTGAATTTTTTGAAAAATGAGCCGATGATTGAAATCTTGAAATTTTTCATTTCAAAATACTTTCATAAATTATTTTAGTAGTAGGTACAAGTAGTATAGGACAGCTGGACTATTTCATATTGGATATACATAGGTATTGATAGGTATCTAGCTAAATGTATTTAATATTTTTCCTCAAAAACTCAAAGACCAGTTCAATTCCACGGCTAATTTGACTTTTGGATTTGAACTTGAGATTTGTTTTGAGAGTTTTGAGAGTTGACTTGATGGAATTCTGACAAATTGGTTTGAATTTTCTATGATATAATACAGATATTTCCTTATACCTATGTAAGTACTTGTAGTCTGTATAGTCTGTATAGTGCTGAATACATTGTTAAAACAAATAAGTTTAGGTTGTAATAGATCGGGAAAAATGAATCTGAATCTGTAAAAATTAAAGCTTAAATAGACAGATTTACCAATCATTTTCAAAGAATTACGGAGTATAATTCCAAATATCAGGTTTAATTGTCAAACTCCCAAAAATTTAATTTAATAGGTCTGAGAATCTCACTGAATTTTGTTTTAAATTTTCATTTTTTTTGGACATTTGAAAATCTATATTGAACTTTTTTGATCCTTCTGGTGTATTTTGACCTAAAGATAAAAATCTAAAAATGAAATGACAAAATGTACCTTTAAGGTGACATGTCCTTAACTTTTATCAATTTTTTTTGAGCCATTTTTCTGATCATTCGATTCAAATCAATCATATCAAGATAGGATCTCGAATCTCTACATCTTTTTTTTTACATTTTCTGAACCAATATGATACATGTGTATTTGTATGTATATTCAAACCTTATTTAGAATTTAAAAGGACACAAATCCATGGTTTAGTTGGGCATCTGTTTTTCGGCTTTTTCGTCAAGGGACATTATCTCGGAATAAATATACAAATACTCATGTATGTATGTATAGTGTATAGTATATAATATGTAAGAATATGCCCATAAGTCGCGTGCCTTTTGTTCAAAATTTCACTCTAAATAATCCATCCGCATTCCATATTCACTAGTATATAATAATGAGTATGTACAAAATAGAAGAAAAATGGAAACAAAAATAAGACAAAAAATAGTTAAAAATGAATTTTTTTTACACATTTGCTCAACTGTCTCAAAAAACTCATTCTTCTCGAAACAACTCGAAAGTTTTTGAGCCAAAAAATCCAAAAAATATAGATAACTCAAGATTTCAAGTGTCTCTCGGGGCACATAATGCAAGTATCTCTATGGGCATATGCTTAAATCTATCAAAATAAGCTATTATGACTGTCATTTCTGTCCGTATTTCTGACATAATATAATATAAGTAGTACATAATATACATAATATAGGTACAACTTACAACACTAGATTGTTTGAAATAATTTAAATTTTCTAAAATTTCGAATCTTTTCTCCAAAATGAAAAAAAATGAACAAAAAATGCATCTAAAATTGAAGTAAAAGATTAATTTCCATATTTTGAGAATTTTGTAAATTTTTATTGACAATTATTGGAAATCTAGCTCAAAAGATCTTCAACCTTCGATCTTCTAATAGAACTGATTTTCAATTTAAGCTATTTTTTTCTAAATTAGGCAGGTATATACTGCTACTACAGGAGATTTTCTTTGAAAAATTTGTATCTTAAAATGTGAGCTTTTTGCCGTTGGTTTTGGTCTTCAAAAACTTTTGAGAGAAATATACTCAAATAGGTCTTTCCAATGACCCGTACTTTCTTTAATAATACTTAATAGTATTTTTCAGAGCTAAACTGGCATGTGAAGAACTTCATGGTGGATTTTTTCCACCACAAAAAACACAAATACTTATAATACTAAACTATATGTAGTAGATACTGAATATCTAGAACATTTGCACTGATCCTAATGATAATTACATATTGTACTTGTCTTGTTTTATATTTATTTTTTATCTACTACATAGTAGATAGGTACATACATACGAGTAGTACTATGTAGTACTTGAATTTGTACAATTTTTTGGCAAAACTATTGCGTAATCTGTACAACAACTAATTTGATGTTTGCATTTATTTCTGGTGTATTGTATTGTAAGATTGTATCATATACTGAGGATGAGTCTTTTGTCAATTATGAGAACTTTTGAATAATTGTTTAATTAAAATTTTACAACATTTATTCATACTTTTTGTACTACAAAGTACAATTTGTAGAATACTTAACTACTATAGTACTAGCTGTATTTGAAGGAAATGATTTTAATTACATTTATGAAAGGAAATGATCAATTTGACTAGGTTCATGGTTTAACATTCATCATAAGGCAGCTTTTTCAGCATGTGTTTTATAATATTTTATAATTATAATTTCATAAATATCTTCAAGTTAGTGTAAGAAATTCCACTGAGAATTTTTTCTTATCAGATGTTTTCCTTCCAGAAATATTTGGATGTTTGAGATTTGAGAACAAACGGATATCAAAAAAATTGCTTATTTTACATACTCATCTTTAAGGTTCTTAAATATAGGATAGATATGAGCTTAAAAATATCAAAAAGTATGATAATGATGATCTTAGGAAAGAATTTCCGCATTTTGTTGTAAAAATTTGCTCTCCTTGTGTTCTCAAAAGTACTTAAATTTTAACTTTTGTACAATAATTCTTCATTTTCGAGACAGATTTTTGTGTTTCCCGAACTTCCTTCCTGCTCCTTGTACATATTCAAATAAGTAGTTTAATCTATTGTAGAGTAAAGTAGAAAAGTAAGAGGATACTTGAGTATAAAAAATTTAAAAAAGGTAGGTAGAATTTTGAAATTTTTTGGAAAAATTGAAAACTTATTTAATTGGTATCAAAAAACACTTTTTTTAGCCATATTTATAGGGGCAATTTTCATGTAATCAAAAATCAACGAGAAAAAACGCATTTTCAGCTCCTAAAAGTCGATTTTTCCTAAAACACAGTAAAATAGAGAATCCTACGAAAATTAGCTAAATTTCCGTCTATTTAGGCGAAAACAGCAAAAATTTTAACCATTTTTTTGGCAATTTTCAAGTAATCAAAAATCAACCAGAAAAATCGCATTTTCAGCTCCTAATAAGTCGATTTTTTCTAAAACACATTAACAATGAGTAGGTATAAGAATAATATATGAATGTTATCTATTAAAATTTAAAGATTGTTTTAGTCAAAATTCTTGCCATTTGGTAAGCTATACATTCAAAATTGAGAACTCGAAATTTCCAAATTAATATTGACCCAAAATTTCAAAAATTTGAAAAAAATTACCTAACTTGAAAGTATTATTACTTGTCCTAACTAATAAATACCAACTAGACTTGGTTCACGTGCTCGGGCCTGCCTGCCTGAAAAATAAGGGGTATAAATAGGGAAACAAAATGACCCAGCAGACCTTTAGCTTTAGGAAGAAAAAAAAATGAAATTTTAAGTTGAAACACTGACTTTCGTACCTAATTGTACAATGATGGGACAAAAATCGTAAATTTCCTTCAAAAGACAGGTCCACATGTCACACACACAAAAAAGCATATAAAAATGTGAATATTTCGGTTCAAAAACTTATGATTCTAACTTATTTCCTTTCCAGATTCCCGGTAAATTTTTACATTTTTTTCTTGTAAAACTTACTACTACAGATATTTATCTTTAATAATCTATTCTGGCATTTTTTACTATTTACCCAAAGATGTATCTTCTACTTTAGTGTGGAAAAAATCTGTCTTTTGTCACAAAAATTTCAAGCTTGTATGAGCACCCAAAAATTTCATTGAAAGTTGTACCAGTATAGAAATTGTAAATTGTGATTTTGTAGGAGATTAGGAATTTTTACCAAAAAATATGTCTTTAGATTTAGATTGAAAAAATATGGTTATAAAATAAATTCTTTTAGCAAATAGTATATTACAATTTAAAGGGACAATGATGGTCGTATTATTATGTATTATTGGAGATCTTAATCTTTGCCTTAAGCCTATACCTATAGTATCAATAAGAAAATTTGTATAGATACTTAGAATTTTTTGAAATATCCGCCAAAGTTCTTACGCCCGACGGCACAATTCATATTACAAAATGTATAAGGGTATTATCCAAAAAATATAATAATAAGTATCTTACCAAAAAAGATTTAAGTACCCATATAATATCCACTTGTTCATTGAAATTTCAAATATACCTACCATTTCAGTAGGATTTAAAATTTGTCAAATTTATGATTACACCTGGATACATTATAGATACTTGTAAAGCTGGTATTGAGCTCTATCAAATAATCATTTTTAAAGACTTTTAGAAATCTCAAGTTCTATTCAAGCAATATTTTGAAACATATCGTCGATAAAAATATCAAAATAAGTTTCTAAAATTGAGTAAAATGGCAATTTTGGGGTAAATTTAAGCAAAATTTTAACATTTCAAAAGCTTACAGTGTAATTTTGGCCAAAATTTTGAAAATTTTGGCTTCAAGATTTTATTGCCTTCTATGGTATCTATCAATAACGTTATCAGATTAACAGCATTTTAATTAAACCTGCTAATGTACCGATCAACTTTTAAATTTTAAAAGCAAATTTTAGCTCAAATTTTGCAAAATGGTTGCAAAAATTTAAAAAAATGACATTTTTTGTATTTTTTAGCTCATGGCGATAAAAGAGATGTTACTTTATAATGGTCTAATTATGTCACAAGATCTAGTAAGTAGGTATATAAGTAGTAGGTATATAATGTAGAATTGGAATTAGAGGGGCAATTTTGTTTTCAAAGTAATAATAAAGAGAAGGAAAGGTCATATATAACATAACTTGTAGATACTTGTAAGCATAATAAGTAACTTAATTCATGATAAATTCCATTCTAGTCAAAAAGATATAAATATCTGTATCTTTGAAATAATAAGACATTCATATATCTATTTTCTCGGCAGATAAGATATTTTTATTTTATTTTATTTTTGTCCCCGTCGGTCTCATCCTTCCTTATTCCTTCTTACACTTACACATATTATAGGGTATTATGAGTCTGTTTGAAATTAAAATCTTTTATCTTTTTTGCTCAAGACAAATGATATGACTATGAGGGCTCTACTACTACAGATACTACTACGATTGTTCTTTATAAATATTTTACTGGCTCTCAGATTTTACTGATAATTTTCGAACAAAAACTCACAAAAAGTAACAATTCCTCAAGTCTAAAAAAGCATAGAATTTGCCATATTCTTCTAATTCTATTTGATCATTTAGAGTTTTCTTATCTATGATAATTTTGAAGGAAATTTCATCAATTTTTTAAAAAAATGTCTTAAAAGTTACATTGTTTTTTGCAAAATGTTTATTTTTCATAAATATTTTCGTCTAGAAAAGGCACTAATTTTTGACCAAGTATGGATTTTCAAGCCTATTTACTATTTAGTTAATTACCTTCAAAACCATTACCAAAAAAGCAATAAAATCTCGGTTTTCAAGAGTGTTGAAGGTAATGACCGAATTTTAATTGTAGACAGAATATGCTATTAAAAAAGCACTTTCTTCCAAGTAATTTTGAAATCTGTAGTGTTTATTACCCGATATCAATACTAAAAATCCGATCTTAGAATTAGTAGATACTTGAGAGATTTGAAGGTTTACTTGTAAGATTCGGTGATAATTTGGTGCTGTTCTGAACTGAAAAGAATTTTTCCATTTCTTAATTTAATACTTGCGGATATATAAAAGTATGATCTAATAATAATCCCAGATGGGCCATGGGAAAGTGTTAAATACAAAATAATGACAGAGACGAGTGGCTTTCATAAAATTCATTAGCCCCCAAATACAAAAACATACTTACTACTTATATACCTACTGTGTATTATAAAAGTTTAAATTCACATTTTTTTGGCTGCGGTTGTGATTCTTATCTACTAATACCAGTATAAGTACATTTACATAAAGAACTATGGCATTTTTCTACCAGTTAAATTTATACACTTTTTGCCATCCCAATACAGATACATAAGTAAGTACATACAATGGGGATAGGTATTACAAAGTTATGTTGCAAAGTATTTTTAAATTTAAGAATCATAGACATGCCTCATAATTCAGGAACAAAAGAATCTAGAAAAAGTATGACAATTCGCAATAAAAGTTTTTTCTACATCTCATACTCATAAATACCTATAAAAATAATATAGTACCTAGATAGGTAGTTACGCAAGTACCTAGGTATACAATTTACAATACTTATTATTATAAATTGCTATAGGTATGTATTATGTATATCAGTAGGGGAGAATAGGCGGATTTTTGAGGGGTAATGGAGATACTTACTGGTATTATATTAGAATTAGAAGGTAAGAAAAATCTGTGGGTTTGATCCAAGGAAATTCATAATCAAAAACATGTTTCATTTCATTCTTTTTTGCAAATCCTCGAAAATATGTCACATACAAAAATTAGTTAAAATTAAGAATGGGTTTTTTCAAAATTGCATATCTATATACGAGATCACATATAATTATAGGTAGGTACTGAGATTTAGTAATGTAATCCAAAGCTTAGATTTAAATTTTTTTAGATCTGATCATTATTTCGTTTTTGTCAAAATACTAAAAATTTGTGTACCTAAATATGGCCATTTATATTTTAAATCCTCAAAAATTTGAACTAATTTTTTTTTCTAGATGTTTATTTCAATTTTATACCGACTGATACAGTACCTTACTGACTGAACCAATACTGTCTGATCCAAAATAAATACCGACTGGTGATCCAAAATACAAATGATATTCGTATATAATCTTCCTACTTATTATACTAGGGTACTAATTTGTAAATTTTTGTGTTTTGATAATTTTTGAATTTGAATAAAAGTTTGTAAACCTTTTTTTATTTGCAAAAAAATCCATCTAGACAGAAAAAAAGTACAATTAAATCTCATTCTCTAATGATTTTTTGTTCTTATATTCTTTCCCGTTCGCGGCTCATGATTTGATAAGAAATCTCTCAAAATCTCGAAATCATGAAATATCTACAAAGGATTCGGTTTTCGGTTTTTTCAAACAAACTACAAAATTACAAAAGTATCTCTCTATTACTATTACTACTCGTATATTATAAAGAGTATTTTTTCAAGATTTTTAAGATTTCAAATTTGAATTATGATATAATCATAGGATAGTGAATACTTTCCTTGTTTCTCTTAAAATCTCATTGTTTTCCCAGTTTATCCTAATATCAACTACAGACAGTAGTTACTGGTACTTTGTTAAACAAAAAAGTATGAGAAAGAATATTATTTTGTATTTTTGTACACGTTTTTCCTACTCTATTTATAGAGTTGGGCAATAATTTGAAAAGCCACACACACACACAGACACACACACATTAGGATCATACACAGATGCTTTGTTCACTTCAGATTTCAGATTTCAGATTCAACTTACACTCTTGGTGATATTTATAAATTTATTCTTTTTTTCTAAGATTTCTTATCCTCTAAAATCCTCGAAATTGTACTTACTGTAGTAGAGCAAACTTTCAAAACATTCAAATCAAGTTCGTATCTACTTGCACAGTTTTGTTCAGAAAAGCCTGGTTTTAGATTTTAAAATGCAGATTATTGCGAGTAGGTATACCAGTTAGTAGATCCAAAAATCGCTTTTTTTTTGTCAAATTTTTTTGACTTTTGAAATTTTAAGATGTAAGTATAGGACCTACCAAGTATTATTCGATTGAGACTAGTCAATTAATAAGACCCTACCTATAATAAACATACCTAAATAAATTGAATTTTAACCAGTTTAAGTACCTATTTTCAAGATCTCTAATTTCTATACTCTATATGTGTATACCTTTACCTAAGTAAAAAACACCTGGAAATACCTATATGAAATTTTCCGCCAAATTAGCAAATGATCTAATAATGAAAATAAAAAAGGATTATGTATGGGTTAAACATTTAAATTGTATTGAAATTATACAAATTTTGTAAATTTTAAGTAGGGATGTACTCGTACTACAATATGACTATTTATTTCATATTACAATCTATATTTTTTAAAAATTGGCAAAATTGTCACAAATCAAGTGTAAAAAGGCGTACCTATATTTAAATTATTTCTTATTATTTTAAATATTTTCCGTAATATCAGGAATAGAGTATTGGATCACTCATTAGAAAAGAAATTAGTCTTATTATTTTAGCAATAAATTTTTAATTATTTCATAAGATTGTAGCAATTTGTACATTTGAAGCTGACATTTGCAAATCTCACCTCTAAATCCTATCTCGACCTTTTCTCGCCTTCAAAAATTGCACACACAAAGTCTCTCTTTTTTATATGGGGATTCACGCCTCAAACCATTAAATTGGATCGAATTTCTGAAATTTTATTTCGAGCATTTTGGCGCCCGCCTTGCTTATAAAATACTATAGGATGGATACTGTACTATGCTTAAGTATCTTTATATTGAAAATTTTAGTTTTTTAGTATATCGGCTTATTACAATTTAAGTATTTGGGCAAGAAAAAAAAACTTTTTTTTTGTGGAATGTTGTTGTCGGAAACTGAACTGTCTAGTGAATATTGTTGAGATTGATAGCTTTTTAAGACCAAAAGTATCAAGAATCAAGGATTATAATTTTATATAGGCACCTATAGGTATTTTACCCGTCTTTTGTCTCTTTTTTTGACTATTTGATTTGTGTGAAGGATTTTAAATGAACCTAGTCTTGACTACATGGATTTTAGAAGTAGGGTATATACTGATAGTAATTGCAAAAAAAATTCAGAGATTTCTCTAAATTCTAATTAAAATTTGAAAAAGTCAACCGTTTAGTACAACATAGGCATAGGTTTGGCTCAATTTCAAAAACTACTACTATACTGGCTATACAACTAATATAAAACTTGCAAAAACTGATCTTTTTTTGTAGAATTTTGAGATTTATTTTGTACTTTTTTCTATAATTTCAGGTGAGAATGCGGGTAAATCATCTGGGAAAAGTGATGATTCATCAGGTAGTGATACTGGTGATGAAGGTATGGATCTCGATAGTACGACTGAAGTTAAAATTTCACCAATTTCAACCAATTCTTCGAATGAATCGAGTAGTCCTAGAAAAAGAGGGAAATCAAAGGTCAAGTCGAAAAGACCAAGTCAAGATGATCTCAAATCTAAATCTAAGAAAATTAACAATTCTCTAACCGATGAAGGTAAGGCTTTAAACTGTTTAAAAATCTCAAAATTTGGTAATTTTTCTATAATTTATTGACCTTTTCTTTCCAGATGATGATAATGGAAAACAAACTGAGGATGCAAATAACAATGAGTCGAAAAGTAGAGAGAATTCTGTTGAAAAGGTAAATTTTGTGCAAAAAATGGGATGATGTCAAAGATTTGATTTGAATGTTTTTCAAACCAACTCTTTGACAATCTTATAATTGAAATTTGGAGCAAAATTTTATAAATTTTAAAATCAATGGCGTTCTTAAAACTTGAAAAACTTTATGCTTTAAGCAATCTCCCTAAAAATTTCTCATTTCCAAAATTTCTTCAAAAATTCCTAAAATTTCAGACCTCTAGGCTAGGAATCAATTAATTAGAATTCAGTTTAAATTGATTATATCCTTCTCTAAATAGTAATAAAATGAAGGATCTTACTAGATACTCCGTATTCCTAAAAACTTCCAAAGTTATTTATGAAAAATAAAATTTGCAAGAACATGCTTAAAAAAAGATCTGTAAAAAGTCAATTTACAATCGGCAAGTTTAGTAATTTTCAAAGCCATTATATTAATCAGTGAGTGAAATTTTCCAATTTAATGCTAGTAGATCATGTGAAATTTTGGTGATGTTTTTTTTTGAAAATTTTAGGAAGACAGTTCAAATACCCCTCCAGCAGCAGGTGATCCTGATGATCTCGTTGATGAAAAAGAGGCTTTACAGGCAGCACTACAAAATCTAATTGGAAATTTCCCGGGCATTCAAATACCAACTAATTTACCCAATAATATCTCACTTGAAGCATTACAAAACACCAAAGTACCTTACTTAAAAAAATTAATTATAAAACTATGTATTATAGCAATGATTTTTTGTACTTTTCAGATGGCTGTAGCTCAACTAGCAGCTTCAGCTCTAAATGCCCAAAATAATGCAAGTGGTTCAAATCCTTCTATACAAGATCTGGCCATGTTACAAGGAACACTTTTTTCTCTCCAGCAACAGCAAATCCTCCAGTTACAGCTCATCCAACAACTTCAACATCAATTATCAAATTCTGCACAAAATTCAAATCAGGGTGATTCCTCAAGCCCAAATTCTCCTTGTGGAACACCACCACTGAAAAGCTCAACTCCAATTCCACCATCGGCTTCACAACACCTGAATGCCTCAAATTCATCAAATAATAATACTCTTAATAATAATACAAATTCTAAACACCAGCACCAGAATCACCATGATCATCAAGAAGGGGTCCAAAAAAGTCAAAATCATCATAGAAAAATTGGGAAAAATCAGAATTCTGATGGGAAACCAAGTGGAATACTTGCCGAAGGTAAATAAAAATTTGAACAAAAATTCTAAAAAACATTTTTTAGCTAATTTTTGCTAAATTAGCATAAATTTTAACTTACATGTATCATGTAGGTTATTCTAAGTTATTTGGTTTAATTTTTTCGAAAAAATTATTTTTAAAAAATGCAAAATTTACATTTTTAGCATCCAAATTACAAAATTTTGTCATAAAAATTGCCTATAAGTATTTACAGATAGATGAATCTTAATCTTTTAGGGTAGGCCCACAATCATAATAATAATTTTTTAAGATACCCTAGATATATAGGGTACATAAGTACCTACAGTAGTTTGAAATTTTTAAAAGCTATACAAATTATTGAAATTTTTAAACCAAAATCGTTGGATAATACCAAAAAATAATACCATAAAATAATTTTTGGATATTTTAGCTGCAGCACTAGCTCTATCATCAACAAATAGTAGCAAAAAAGCCGGAAGTCAATCTCCAATCCAAACACCGACAACGACTGCTAATCAATTGAATCAAATGGGTTTAATGAGAAATTCTGCACCTAATAATGATGGCCTACTAAACCCACATTTTGGTAAAAAAAGAACTTATAACATAACTTACATTTTTAAATACCTATGTATTTATACAATATCTTACTTTCTTATAGCATCCCTACTTAATTGTGCCAATCAAGGTAAGGATTCAATTCATGTTTAAAAAAAATCTATGAAATTTTTTGTAATTTGTAGATCCGAATATGCCCTTATCACCTGGATTACCACCACAAAATTCCTCATTTCCTTTCGGTTCTGGAATGCTATCTCCGGATGGACCTGAGGAACCCAATACTTTAGAAATGTTGCAAAAAAGAGCTCAAGAGGTAAATTTTTACCATAATTTTGAAAATTTTCTAAATTTTTGTTACTCCAGGTGCTTGATTCAGCTTCACAAGGTCTACTAGCTTCATCACTTGCAAATGAAAATAGCAAAAAAATGGGTTGTGAGAAGGGTCGTGAGCCTTTTTTCAAACATCGATGCAGATTTTGTGGAAAGGTACATTATTAATTATCTAAAGCAAAGCAAGTGTAATATCTATAAATGAATAATTTTTGTAGGTTTTTGGAAGTGATTCAGCTCTACAAATTCACATAAGAAGTCACACTGGAGAACGGTAAGATTGTTCAAAGAAAAAAAATTTGGAAAAAATCTAAATTTTTGATATATTTGTAGACCATTTAAATGCAATGTATGCGGATCTCGATTTACAACAAAAGGCAATCTCAAAGTTCATTTTCAACGACATACCTCAAAATTCCCACATGTCAAAATGAATCCAAATCCAATTCCCGAACATTTAGATCATTTCCACCCACCACTATTAGCTGCTGGTCAAACCACACCAGAAAATTCTCCACCACACCATGGTTCTAGTGGCATGTTAAGTCCAGGACATCCTCCAGGACCTCCACCACAATTCCAATCGTTCAATCCATTTAACCCTCTATTCCGATTTAATCAAGAGATCTCTCCACCCTCATCTAGACCACCACAAAATATACCACCAGGTGGCTACTCGAAAGAAATTGGACTCAATCTTGGACCTCAAGATTTGACAAAGCCGAAAAAACCACAAAGTCCACAAAATCATCTCAATTCAGGTGATGAAGCCAATGAACCAAATGAAGATATTATAGATGAAGATGAATGTGGTGATGATTCAAATGATTCTGAAATGGCACTAGCTATAGCATTACATAATAAGAAAATCGAAGAACATTTAAAAGCTGTCGCTCAGGCACAAGCTCAAGTTTTTAGTCAACAACAAAATCTACAAGGACTACTGGGAAAACCGAAGAATTTCCATGATATTGAACATCTTATTAAAAATGAAGATGATGACATGATGGACGATGACAATGATGATATGATGGATGATGATATGGATCTAACTGAAGATGAGAAGTTGAGTAAAGAAGAAGAACAAAGACTTATTGATGAGAATGAACGTATTGAATTTGAAGAATTGAAAAAAGCAGCAGCTGAATCGAGAGGTTTAATTAGAAGGAAAAGTTCTGATGATTTTGAAGGAACTAAAAAAATCAAAAAGGAAATTGATGATAATTCTGATAATGACAGTTGTATGGATGATTCAGATGCTAAGGATAGGTCAGGTCAAGATCAGCCTGAGAATTTGTCGAGCAAAAGCTTGCCATTGATGTATCCATTACCGAATCCAAATAATGGCGAGGTAAGTACACATATACCTTACCTATACTTTTCAAAAACCAAAATTTACACTTTTTTGAAATTTTAGAGACCAAGTCGACCATCTTCAGCAGGTTACCTTAAATCTTGTTCACCTGGTCTAAGACATGCAATCGAACAGGTACATATATATTTTGCTAATTTCTTGAAAATTTCTAAATTTTTGAAATATTTAATTTAGGGTGAAATTGATCCAGCTAAAGATCCAGCAATCTATTCAAATCTCTTACCAAGACCTGGCTCAAATGATAATGCATGGGAAAGTCTCATTGAAATCACAAAAACTTCAGAAACTACAAAGTTACAGCAACTAGTTGATAACATAGAGCATAAATTAACTGATCCTAATCAATGTATCATTTGCCATCGGGTACTTTCTTGCAAAAGTGCTTTGCAAATGCATTACAGGTAAATATTTACACTTTTTTACTCGTAGATAAGATTTTAAGTTTTTGGAATTTTTTTTTGAATTTTAGAACGCATACTGGTGAACGACCCTTTAAATGCAAAATTTGCGGACGTGCTTTTACAACAAAGGGAAATCTCAAGACTCATATGGGTGTTCATAGAGCTAAGCCACCTTTAAGGGTTCTACATCAATGTCCAGTTTGCCATAAGAGGTATTATTTTGAAGTTGAAATTTCAAAAAGTCTAAAATTTAATTTTTGTGATTTTTATAGCAGATTTACCAACTCACTTGTCCTACAGCAACACATAAGACTACATACTGGAGAACCCACAGATTTAACTCCAGATCAAATCCGGTACTTATATATCAATAATTTTTATTCATAAAGATCCCAATCATTTACATAGATAAAGCATATCGATCTAAATATAAAAATTAAGTAATCTCTATTTTTCAAAATTCATTATTTTTTTTAACCTAATCAGAGCTGCTGAAGTGAAAGATCCATTTCCATCATTTTTATCTGGACATCCTGGGTTTCCATTTGGATCACCATTACCACCACATCATTTCATGGGTCCTGGAATGAAACCACCATCACTAATGAGTCCAGAAGAATTTGAAAAACATCGAGAAATGCTTATAAAACGTGAGAAAGAGATGATGATGTCTGATGATTCAGATCAAGAGCATGATAAAGATATAGATGATGAAGATCGTGATCGAAGAAAATCGGATTCAGCTTCACCACCACAAGGTCATGTTGGAAAACTTCCATTACCTCCATATTCAACTTCGATGGAATTAGAAGCTTTGGAAAATCAAGTTCGAATGATTTCAACTCAAGTGAATGCATTTGGAATTCATCCAAAACAACTTCAACAACATCATCAACAGCTACTTGCCCAGCATCATCATCAACAACAATTGATGCATAAAGATCCAATCATTTCAGCTGCAGTTTCAGCATCAAGTCATATGAATCTGCCGGAAGATCTAACAGCACCTAAGAAAACCTCAATAAGAGAAAATGGGCTCAAAAGTCCAGCTACATCATCATCAAAGAATTCAATAGATAATGGCCGAAATCCTGATGATTCTGATCTTGAATCAAATGATGGTGATCCGAATGATTGGAAAAATTTCTCAGCTCATTCTGAGGGTGAAAGAGATTTTCGATCGCCGATTTCACGAGATTCAAGAATAACACCACCAACACCCAATCAAAATAATGGTGGTATTACACCACCTACTTTTGGTGCACTTGATTTGACACCTAGAGGCCAGAGTTCAGGAGGTTCTGTCGGATCTGGAGGTCCAAGTGGTGGACTTTTTCCACCTGGTTTCTTACATGGACATCCACATGGTCCATTACCACCAGGTCATCCACTGATGACTTCATCAGCATTGACTAATTTAGCAAATTCGGTCATGTCATCAACTGCTTTTTCGCCACTTTCAATGGGACCAATACCTCCTGGTGGAAGACGTAAGTACCCTATAGTAAATTTATCGATAAAATTTCCTCAAAAATTTGTTTCAGTTCATCATTATCTTGAGCACTATATTCCGTACATACCTACCTACTTATATTTCCAAAAAAAAAAACAATTTAAGGTCTAGCGGGGCTGAGAGCCCGGTGACTTTCATTCTCGCCAGGGCGAGACTGTATCTTATCTAAAACAGAC
>JAQIXA010002205.1:0-19140 GCA_034699045.1 Nanhermannia cf. coronata Gr-Ori-00579 | reverse complement strand
TCTGTATCTGTATCTGTATCTGTATCTGTATCTGTATCTGTATCTGTATCTGTATCTGTATCTGTTGTAAATTTTAAGTTACTTTACTCGAATAAAAGTAAATACGAAGGACCCTTACTCAAAGAAAATTGAGACTACAAGTTTTCTCTTTTTTATTATTTTTTCATGATAACATACGTATTCTTGCAATTGATTTAGTAGGTATCCTATATAATATTGATACACAGTAGGACTTATTTTGTTTATTTTAAGTCCTATATCATATCATAATCATAACTATAAATTAAAACGTAACTTTAAAATAGATAAGTAATAGTAATAAAACAACTCACAATATTAAAATAAAAAGTAGGTACCTAAAAAATATTTACAAATTTTTCGAGTTTGAAGAATTTTCAAAAGTGTTAAACGTATTATTGGCATTAGTTGAAATAATCGGGCTGAAAGTCAAAGCCTCCATCACATCATCAGGAATTGTGTCAAAATCTGAAGCATGTCCCAATTTAGGATGAATTAAATCAAAAATTTCTGAAGAATTTGAATTTGACACAATATTAGTATTATCATTTGATGAAATTTTGACTCGATCCGATGTTCCAGGACCTGAAGACCCAGCAGAGCCAGAATTACCACTACTTCCAGTTCGATCCGAAACAAAACTTGATTTCACATGACAAACACAGCATGAGGGAAGTCTGAATGTGTCTAAAAATTAAAAGAAAAGTATAAACATTTTTGTCATATCATGAAATAAAAAGCAATACATATTTAAAAAGGTCCATAATAAGTAAACCTACCTGTTGATGTTTTTCCATCAGGGGTCAGAGCCAAAAGTTTCTTGTAAATATACTTTTGACGACAAAATGATTGATACCCATCTAATAGAAAAGTACCAAAATTATTTATCGAATTTTATTTTGTAAATGAGTAAAAAGTGTAATTACATGGGGCACCATCACCAAAAAGGCAAGCAGATCCATCACTCCTAAAATTTTTCAAAATTTCAAGATTTTAGGTTAGGTATTTATAAAATATCCTAGATATTTTAACTTAATATAATATGAAACTTACAAGCATTTTTCAACTCGAACTCCTTGAATATAATCCTCATGATTCACCACATACATCCATTTATTGTCCTTATTTCGAGCGGCTTTTGGATAGATTGTATGTTCCTGAAAAAAATTCAATTGAATATTAGATCTAATTAAGTTCAATTGGATCAGATTTGATAAACTTTGGATCTGATTTCAGATTGAAATTGATAGGATTAGATTGCATTAAAAATTTATTATAGTAATTTTCATATAGTAAGTAACTTAAAATTACTCTATTTTATAACTTTTTCTAAAGGTTTAATTCAAAATTTTGAGATAGAGCCCGAAATATTTTTTAGCTTCAATCAGCATTATTCCCAATTACTCGTATATACGAGTACAATGTTCTCAAGTAATAATCTATTTTTAAAAATTTGACAAATTTCAAAGTCAAAAAAAGAGTTTTGGCCATAAAATCTCATTTTATTTAAATTTTTTAGATTCATAATATTACGAAGTAGTTTCGAAAATCAGGATAAATAAATCTGATTCGGATTGGGTTTGGAATTCTAAAATATTAAAGTTCGTTGTGAGTCACAAAAAAATTTGGATATCATAGGATATGAAATCTGATATAAACTGAACGAATCGAATTGGATATGATAAGATAGATATGATACGGATGATTAGCAAAAAATATTCAAATTCAAGCAGATTTCAAAAATTTTTAGATCAAATTATCAAATATTTTATTAAAATTACCGTTGATGCACACAAAGTTGTTTCTTGTTCCAAATTATTTCTCGAAGAAACTCCAGGGTCAATTGTCTAATCGATACATTCATAAAAACTGTGTTAGTAATCAGGATAAAAAATCATAATAGGTAGAAACATATAATGGTAAAAAAACTTACGATTGATGAATTATCCAAAGAATCGCCAAAAATTGATTGAAAATCCTTTGGATTCAGTGCATGTCTCAGAACAGAATTAAGTAAATCTCCAGGATATCCATCGATTGTATCACAATAATCGCTTTTTTTGTCACATTTACTTTTTGTCTTTGATTTACTTATACCATCATCTTTGAATTCTGGTTGAAATTTTTTATGGCCATCTGGTTTGATGACAGTTTTACCCTCAATTTTTTTCAAACCTTGAATAATTTCATCCAATGAGGGTTGTGGTACATTATCGTTTCCATCTTTTTTCAAATTGTGATTATGATGCACATTTTGATGGTGATGTTGAACATGGGCTGGTTCTTTAGGTCTAATATATTCATTAGCTATCATTTGATCATTCTTTTCCTCGAAAATGATTTGTCCATTTTTGCTTGTTGAGGATTCTAAGGGAGCTTGTTGGTCATTTTGGATCATTTGTTCAGTGCTTGTTCTATGATTGTGCTCATAAACTGGACCAAAATTACCATATCCATTCCCATTTTCAGTGCCACCACCGTAAACCGGTGATGGTAAGGTTTTAGATGTAGGATAGGTTGTTGTTGATGATTGTACAGTTAAAGGGTAAGGTCGAAGGGTATTGAGATCATTATTTCGAGTTAAAGGCGAGTCTTTTGCAAAGTGATTCCTATTTCGATAATAGCTAAAAATGAAAAAATGCAAAATTTATTTCAAAATTTTTTAAAAAGGCATATAAAGGCATCGTACATATTAAGCGTATATACATACTAGTACTCGTATGTACTAGTATATAACGAAAATCAATATCAATCTAAAATTGATCAAAAATCAAAAAAATTGAGCTTTATTTCAAAATTTTCAAGTTAAGAATGCTAATTTTTTGCATACTCGTAATTCTAATGTTTTGTAATTTAAAAAAATAAGTTCAGTCTTAAATTTTCTGTGAAAAAATTTAGAATTTTTAGGTAAATTTTAGTTTTAGAGTGATTTTAAATTGTCATTCTTAATAAAATAAGTCTTACAAGTTATATAGTCACGTCACAAATGATATATTTAGAACAGTAATTCTAATATATTACCTCAGATAATGTGAAGAAGCAGCAGGTACTGGAAAATTCCCATTGCTATTTGGTTGAATTCTTCTATTCGCGATAGAAAAACTTGGATTTATTCTATCCCGATCTCGACTATTTGATATTATAGGGATATTATAGTCAGATCTTGAACCTTGACCTTGACCTCTATTATTATAATTGGCATTGTTTGCCGAAGGTGCTGAAGTTGACGTTGGGATATAATAGGGGTAAAATGGGGGCTCAAATTGTCTTTTATACTGTTGTTGCTGTTGGCCATTTGTTGAAAAGGCTAATATAATTAGCCAGTAGATAAAATGATGACATAATCTCTGAAAATAATAAAAAAAATTGCATATCGTTAATATACTTAACTTATGTACATTTAAAGTATTGAAAAACTGGTTTTAAAAACTTTTATCGAAATAAATAATAAGTAGGTATCAATAAAAATTAGATAAAAATCAAAATATCAAAAGGTTTATGTGTATGTCTCATATACTTAAGTAAGAAAAGATTTAAAAAATCTGATCAAAATATCATGCTAATATATACAGGTATGAGTACCTACTATAACATAAAGCATATAGCAAAAGGGTAAAAATTTTATATTCTAAAACCAATCACAAATTAACAATTACAATGTACCTTTGCACCTATTTACATAGTTATTTACGTATTTTACTAAATTTTTATCGAGATTTCAAGGTAAATGTATAGAAACTACATACACACCCTAATTAACCATACTTCCTAACTAGTAAAACTAACGATAAATAATTTTTAAAAAAACTTACCAAAATCATTCTTTGATAAAATGAATAGGATATACTCGATGAAAATATTATTTAAATCTCATTTACACTTTGAACTTTTCATAGTATAGGTAATTAAGTTTATCTATTAGGTAGGGCTGTATATTATGTAGGCTCTACTACTTATAGTAGTAGTACAAAAGATATGAATTTTTGATATAAAAACTAGTAAAACTTGAAAATAAATTAGTTCAGGCTTCAAAATCACATATTCTAAAATCCTTTTCGAAAACAAATTTTTGTATATAGAATAGATAGTAAAATATAGTGCAAAAAAAGGTAGACAGTATATTATTTCACTTTGTTTCACATATTTATTAATGTGTTAATTCACTTGTGTCCAAAAAGTTCTTTTTTTTTTTTGCTTAAAAAACTCAGGATCTTGTATCTGTATTAGTAGGTATCTTAAATTTTTAAAACTCGTCTCAAACTTTGTTAGATTTAAGAAATAATGTACAGAATAGGTAGGTATATTACAAACTTTTAGGTTACATTCTAGTTAAATGGTGTTAAAGGCACAGGTAGTATTTTCTGCATGTTAATTGCTCTATTAATATTATGGTGATGATTATTTTTATGGTTTTAAGACTTTTGAATTTGAGGTGAGGACTATACCAGGGCTAGTAACTCCTCGACCAATTTTTCTTAAAATACATATCTAAATGTATTTTTGCTACACTTTACTCAAATAACCATCAAGTGCAATCATATATCAGTACAGTACTAGTAGAATTACACAAAATATACCTTTTGGTATATTGTAATTTGTATTATTCATGTATTAAAACACACTATATCCTATCCCAAGTACCAGTATTTGTACAATATTGTTAAATGTAGTATCAAGTAGTATCCTTTTTGGTTTTTGGTTTTTGGTCAACTTCCTTCTTCAAATTGAAAATACCTTGTTTCACCACAAACAAAATCAAAACTAATATTAGGTATATTGAGTACTATCAGTATGGTCAAAACCAAAACTCAAAACTATTTTGGTCTGACAAAAGGTAGTTTAAAATTTAAAGGTCTTTGATGACTCACTCAAACTTGTCAACAAAGCCGATTTGTAGTAGTTCTACTATATAATATGTATATGAGTACATATAACATATTCAGGTATAGAAGTACCTTTAAAAGTGCAGTTTTTGTTCAGATTTCACAGAAATTTCAGACCAAAATCTCACTTTTTATGTCTTACTTATGTAATATCTGATTAATTTCTGAAGTTTAAAGTAAAAGGCGGATGTTTATCCAATAATTAGTTTAAATATGTAAGTATGATTATCTATGAAGTAAATATAAGGTATAACTCTCTCAACTATATTAGTAGTAGTTGTAGCAGTAGAATGTATCCATGATGGCCTTTAACTTTTTAACTGATTGTGTTGAATTTGGAGGACTCTTAAAGCGTAAAATAATTATTCTCTATATGCTTTAAACAATTTATAAAGGTAGATAGATACGAATACTCTGTGTAATACTCGTATAATATTATATATGATGCATTAAATCTAGTCCAGGTACAAGAATGATGTGCAAAAAGGGGTCTTATACTATTCGTAATAAGAATGAGTTAATAAATAATATTATGATATATGTTAAAAGGATGTATGTATGTTAGTACTTGTATAATATTTGAATTTTGAAGAAAAAAAGTTCACCTGTAATAAAATCTCGAGTAGTTTTAACTCTTGACATCATCATTCCGGTTGGGTAACTCTTAATACAACTTTATACCCTAACTATCTTATACCTACTTACTTTACTCAGGGACTTTAAAATTAAAAAATTTACTCTGGATTAGCTCACACTTTTTGAAATGCTGAAAAAGGGCCATAGTATGCATACATTTTGTCTGTTCTGAAATATTTGATTCGATTTTGGATCCTTTCAGAGAACAAGGAATCATATTTCAAAGTACAATAGATATTCAAAGTATTTAAAGCATTATTATAATAGGTATAAAGTACCAGTATTCGTACGATATTGTTAAAAGTAGCATCAACCTACCTACGGAGTACTACGAGTATATTAAAAACGTTCCTTATTTAGAATTGAAACTTTTTGAGATTTTGAAAAGTTTTGAATTTGATTTTGAGAATTTTGAGAAATTTTAGATTTCAATATTGACAATTTTGAGCAGGTTTATGTTTAGGTTTAGATTTTGATATTGATATTGAAAATTTTGAAAATTTTGAAAATTTGTAGAAAACTCAAATGTATTTTAAAGACTTTCTAGATATATCTAGATCTATCTAGATTTAGATAGATTGAATAGTAAGTAAGAAATATCTTTTAGTCGATTCAATATTTTTTTCATTGAAATCCCCCAAAAATGCAGGCTTTTATGACGCTCATCTCATTTTAAATTACAAATAGATTATAACATAACTTGTATAGCATAAATGTATATTATTTCAAATATTCTTCTACTCATTATTCTAATCTTATAAGCATAAATTAATACCAGTATTTGGTATAGTATAAAATAAGTTTCTCATTCATTTTAAGTGAATACATAATATCTATCTACTAGTTTAAGTAAGTAAGTAAAGTCTTATACCTATAATCCACCGGTTATAATTTACTTAAAGGTATATCAGAGTACTACTTTAGCATATGGATAATCCTATATTTATTTGCTTATTAAATAGGCACTACAATCAAAGGTAAGGTATTAATGACATTCCTTTGTCCTACAATTATATCAAGTCTTCAAAAACTTTCTTTTATCTCTGCTTTAATGATTACGAGGGAATTAATTGACGTCATTATTATATGCTAAATTTACAATAATACCATACTACTATGTTATAATTGTATTTATATACCTCTTATATTAGATATAATTTAACTAATCGTAAATATAGAATTCATGAATTTATATAATTTTTTACACGCTATCCTTATCCTTACTCAATTCTGCTGCAAACACGAGTATTCTTATTTCTTACTGCATACGAATATATATGTAGGTATGTGCTTATCCTAAAATATTTTATAGAGCTAAGGTAAATAAGGCTAAATAGGTTTAAAATTTAAAAAGGTTCCTTATTATCTCTATTTTCATTATTTTATAAAGTTATTTTGCTATTTCTAGTGCCTACCCTAATTTACTTAATATGTAATTTTTTGTAAAAAAAATCAGGTAAACTACGAAGTATAAAATTGATAGAGTGCATAAACAATAAATAATACCTATTATAGGTCATTATTGCAAAATTATTACAAAGAGAGAAAAAAATATGACTTGAATTGATTTTTAGGGTTTTCCGTTCTAGTTTATAATATAGGTATATCAATATTCCTACCCCCTACAGATGCTTATTTTTAAATTGCGAGTTTATAAATTAAAATTTGCAATTTTTTTGCTTGGTTTTAGATACAGTTTTATTTCTTATTAAAACTACGTTGCAAAATCATACTGTTTACTATTACTAGTGTATAAAAGTTCTTTTTCAAAATTTTAGAAACGAAACAGTACCTATATGTATTGGTGACTGGTAAAGCAATTTATAAATACGGATAAGTATCCAATATTTCACAATTTTATAAAAAAAATATGGTTTTTAAAGATTTTTTAAAATTAAAGAATAAGAGTAAGTAAATACCAACTTGTGTTTACAATATCAAAAATTTAAAAAATATCAAAATGCTAAATGATCTAGAGTGATTTTTATTCACTTACCAAAGTCTACTCTAATTGGATATGGTTTTTTAATAAGCTAATCCTAAATAGCTGATGTTTACGATGACATGAAATTTGCTAAAAATCGTATTTGCATATTAGTAGACAGTATATTATGCAGTAGTACAAATACAAATATGTACTATTGTTGTAAGTACCCTACTCGAACAAAACGTTATTAATTATTAATGCTACCTACCTAATAATAGAAATTTAAAATGTAAGAGTAATATCATACGGATATATAAACGAGTAAAAAATATGAATATGAATGGCTATTTCAAGAATCATTAATTGTACGAGTATTGACATTAAAGGTAAGTAGATCGAGTGGATTTAAAAGTTAAGTTTACTATCGTTTTTATACAGTATAAACTCTCTATAAAGTGTCTAAATTGAAGTCTTTATGACATCTTACTAGTATTTTAGAATAATACATTAATTACACCAATCAATTGATAATTTACGAAAAAAAATTTTTATACTTTTTATCAAAATAGATTAAGGGAGATTACGAGATTTGACTATTGCTTATCATGAAATTCTAGGCTTATGTCTAAAGGTAGGATTCAAAATTTTGCTTAACGTTTGCTAAATTTTTG
This sequence comes from Nanhermannia cf. coronata Gr-Ori-00579, assembly GCA_034699045.1. NCBI lineage: Eukaryota > Metazoa > Arthropoda > Arachnida > Sarcoptiformes > Nanhermanniidae > Nanhermannia > Nanhermannia cf. coronata Gr-Ori-00579. The sequence continues at coordinate 11,005 of JAQIXA010002205.1, read as the reverse complement.
AAGAGTTTTAAAGAGAGAATCTGCTTTATCTCCAAATGGGAGAGCCACCCTATTGTTTCTCATTGACTTTGACTTGCAAGTTATGTATATCCTTTTCCTTTTCTTCATTATTATAGATACGAATTTAAATATAGAAAAGTAAGTATGCATTTTATTTTATTAGTGCTCTTTTCATACCTTATAGAACACATACTGAACTGACTGACATTTGTATTTTACGATTGCTATTTTCTACCTATAAAATCATAAGTATACCCATAAAATGCAAACGATAAAATTTTGGGGTCAGAAGGAAGTGGAGAATGGCGATGAAAAAATGACCAGAGCTCTTAAACACTCAAATCCCAAAATTTTGTTTGTACTTGAGTATTTTTGTAACTACAAATTTTTCAAATAAAAATCTATTTATAGAGCTTTTAAGAGCAAATGAAATCGAATCTAACTTGTTTATGATGTACTATAATAGTAGGTACCTATTATAGTCTATAGTATAGCAAGTGTAAGTACATTTTGAGTTTGAGATTCAAAAAAGGTAATTAGTAATTGTTGTTAGAATATTCGCTCCTGTCCTTTTTTGAACAATTAACTGAAGAATAAGTCAAAGTCAGATCGAGTATTTGCATTTACATATACAGATACTACTAATAGTTAATAGTATACGTATGTTTGTGTAAGCACAAGCACTTGTAAAGAATTAAATGATGGCTAATAGTTGATTGTATTGTAAATTGTTATAATAATATTATTAATTTTCATAATGGTTTGATAAGAGAAACACCTGAGAAATGAAAAGGCAATGACTTAATGACCTATATATATCAGTTTATGCAGAAATGTATTTCTGTTTCCTGTCTGCAAATTTAAAAGTATGTATTTGTACTAATAATATTGCTCATAAAAATGAGCTATGATCCTTAAAGGATTATTAATATGCAACTCATATTTAATCCTATTTACCCAATTTCATAAAAAACTGATTTATTTGACAAAAAAACTGATATTTTTATGGGGTGGTAAATGGCACAAATCAAAAGTCAATGACTTGATAAATTGACAATTTTCCCAGTTTAATTTCATAAAACAAGATGAAATTTTGAGAAAAAACTGATTTTTTAAAACAAGAATAGTCAGACTCTGACGCTGAGTTTGATCAAAGAAATATGGAATATTAATTGAGAATTTGATAAAAATTTCGATCATGAATTGAAATTTTGTATGCAATAATTGCTCATATCATAGACAAATTTCATTGTGTAGGTTCAATTTTTATGATCCTTTAAAAAAGTAAATTCCTGCAACTTACAATTTTAAGTATTAGGTTAGGTAGGGTACTAATAATAAAATTTGAAACTTATCTAGAACCTTGATATTTAACATTCAAAAATAGACTCTTAATTTCAAGTCATTTTATTTTATTTCATTTGAATTAGTTAGTTGTTCATAAAAAATGAAAATCACAACCCTACTGATAGGTATTTACAGTGTAAATATAATAGTCCCAAATTTTTGCAAATTATTCTATAAGAATTTGAAACTCATCTGGCCTAAAGACAATTGGAGATTTAAGTGAAAATTATATTTGCATAAAGATTTCAGTTCAGATTGAAAAGCATACAAGTATTAATTTGGAATTTAAATGAGAATTTAGACCCTTGGTTAACAGTAGATAGTTAAAAGTTAGCGAGTCAATTTGGGCTTTAAATTAAAAATGCAAGTCTTCGACTCATTTTCTAAAAATATAATTTGTATCTGGGACTTTGATCTTTCCCTTTCTTTCTATCTGTACTATCAGTACAAGTCAAGTTAATAATAATAATAACTTTCAGTCTGGACATTTGACCAGATAACCAGATATAATTTTTATTTAAATTTCAATGTACATTTTCGTGCTTTCAAAAAAGCCTCGCCTATAAATATCAGTATTCCTCAAAATTTAACACTTCAAAGCCAGATTTCAGAATTTTAAACCTGAAGTATTTTCAATTTAATACGAGTATTCTAGCCTCTAGTACATTCTACTCGTATAGGTTATTTATCTAATAACTTGAAATTTGAGTTTTGAGATTTTGTTCTAAATAGCTTACCAAACAATTTGGTCTACTTTAGACTAATTTCTCTAATACTAATAAAAAATGGTTTTTATAGTTTTTTGTAGGATCTATGCTTTTAAAATATGTAGGTATTTGAAATTAAAATATTCTGAATCAATGACAGTTCATTTTAGAGGTTTATATCTTAACCTCATACTGTGCCAGTGAAATTATCCAATTAAATATGCATAGACAATTAAACCCTTTAACTAATCTACTAGTATAACTACATTATGATAATACTATTAATATAACCTGTTAATGGTATTTATGATCTCCATTATTGTTAATTTAGTAGGGGTAGGCATTTAATTTGTCCGTAACAGATTAATCTTTATCATTTTGTTCAATTTTATCAATAACTGTCTATCTCCTATCAATTTCTTTTTTGAATTCAATTTGTAAAGAAGCATAAAGAAATGATAACAAGTTTCACTTTTTTATTTTGCAAATTTGATATGCCTTGAACCACTCCTTAAATTGAAATTTTGAAATTACTTTGGTAAGTACCCTACTACTAGATAGGTATCTATTAAAGAATTTTATTGTTTAACGGTTCTACTTGATCAATTTTTCGCCCTTCTCTCTGATCATTTGACCTATCCGGATAAAATTTAGAGAAATATATGGATGAATGGATTTCCCCAAAAAATGGATAAAAGTCACAAATTTTTACGAAAATTCTTAAACTTCTGAATTTCTCTAGAAATTTTTTGATAAAAATAAGATCATTATTTAAAATCTAGTTTTAATTAGGTAATCAATTTGAACCAAAATAATAGGTACCTAAGTTTACCTAACTATCTAATATCCATATTTTGCAAAATTATTTACGAAATTCAAAATTTGAAAAATTCTTTGACAAAATTGATTCTCCAAAAGAAAGTGGTTCTACAGATACAGATAGGTACTCATAAAATTTTGTTCAAAGTTGAGCGTTTTTTAAGTAAAGTATATTCATACTCGTACGTAAAATATACGTAAAAGATCTAACTATATAATTAACAATAAGAGCTATCAAAATTTTAGATTAGATATCATTCAGGTCATAAACTAAAACATAATACTCCTATAATATTCCAATGTTAGGAAATATGTTCTAATCGTAATTTCTAGGGATGTAGGTGACAGTGACAAAGAAAGATTCAAAAATTTTCAAAAAAAACCATTTTTCGCCCTATATTAAAAAACGATAAGTTACCTACCATACTTATGATTAATTCATTATTCTATTAAATAGTAAAATAAAATTAGACACGTGCTCTATTTAGCCATTTTTTATCACCATAAAAAGACTCTTAGATTAAGATTCTATACTTGTTTTGATACTCAAAAGTTTTTCGATCTATCTAATCTAATCTAAATCTGTATTATAAAAAGAAAACTTCAAGTATTTTGTATACTGAGGGGGTATGTAAATACCTTTTGTATGATTCAGAATAATGAAACTTTGTTTAATGGACAGTAAATGAGTCAGTTTTTAGTTTGTTCATCAAAAAGTCGAGAAAGTAAAAGTCAAGTGTGCGATAATGAAAACGCACCTGCCACTACTCATAGTTATTATTTATGTATACCTAGGTACTTATAAAATTATAAACACTTATGACCAAATGTGATACAAAATCAAAATACAAATCTTATTTATTTATCTCTCATGTTTAATTTAAATATTTTGCTTTTAGTAGGTTAATCAAAGATAATCATCAGCACCATCAGCCTCATCTCAATCTCTCTTGATCCAAGATTTAACTCTAAAAGTCCATTGTTCTCCTTACCCTAAAGGCCCAGACTCTAGACATATCTTTTAAAAAACCATTTTTTAAAAGTATCTATCTACAGATACTCATATTTACACTCACAAAGTACATGAATCAACAAAAGTCAAGCTCTGAATTTTAAACAGATCTCCTCATAGTACGAGTACGAGTACCAGTACATGAGTACTTTTCACAAATTCTATTTTTGTCATTATAAACTTACACTCTCTAATTAAATCCAAGTATCTTGACTGCTACTGTGGGCTGTGTATGTCGTAGATCATATCATGGGATCAAAATGATATTTTAATATCATATTCATATAATATACCTATTAGTAGTAGTAAGTTAGATGGTCATAATTTAATAGATTATTTTTTTATTTGAAGATAGGCAGGGCATTTTTACCAAATTAAATTTGACTCTCACTTTCTTTTCTGTCCGAGTTCTGCGAGACAATTAAAACCATAAACTCGAACTCGAAAATTATTAAAGATAAGTAAGTAATAAGTCCCAGTACTACCTATATTACAACTACTAATATTAGTAATAGTTCAAATATAAATATTCATAAATAATCAATCAATATCAAGTTGAAGTCTGAAACTCTGAAGCTCTGAAACTATACAAATTGATATACTAAACTAATGCCAATTTCGCATGTAAAAATTAAGGAGTGGCAGGCTGACTCTCATTTCTTTCAAGAGAAATCCCAAGATTTTCTGAATTTTTAATTGATTAAATTCTTTCTCTACTATTCAGTATCAGTATTATTAGCAAATTCTAAATTTCAAATTTCAAATTCAATGTCCTATTTATATCTTTCTTGTGATTATGTAAACTCTCTCTTTTCTCATTCAAAGTGGTTATTACCTAATTAAAGTCAGTTTTTTTTCGATATTTTTTTTATTTTAACACTTTCGGACACGTGTACCATGTACTGTAGTTATTAGTATTAGTAGATATTGGTATTAGTATTAGTAGTGGTAATAAAAGTAAGATAACTGTTAGATAAGTTGTAAAAAAAATAGAATAGAGTATCTGTAAAAAGCGATAGTCATCACTATTCATTATCAACCGTCAAAAATCAGAATAAATGAGATGTACTACTTACTTAACAGACTCTCTTATCCTTAGATTAGGTTTTGTGATGTCTTTTAAAAATAACTCATTCTTATAAGTATTCTTCAGTTCATTATTAAAATATAGTACGAGTATATTGCAAATCTCGATACAATACAACTGGTATTTACATACACCTAGATACATGTACCCGATCAGTACTAGCTACGAAAATCTTAATGGACAATGGTCATTTTACCAAAATCAAAATACTTTTTCATATAATCATTTGTAAAAATCAAATAAAACTAATTTATTGATCTTAAATTTCTCTCAAACAACTAAGCTTAGGAGAAAATTTGAAACTTTTTACTGAAATAATTATAAAACGACATACTAATAAGGTTTTATTAAAGAGTTTGTTAAATATGCTAATTCTAAGGATAAGTGCCTATCTTTGCATATTTAGGTTTTTTTGACCAAATATACAATAGTTTAAGATTTCTAAGTTCTACAAATCGATTAGAATTTGCCCATATTTATATAGATTAGTCTATATCGAGTAGTAGCCTATCTTTTAGGACCAAATAGTTTTATTTTAATCATATAGCCCTTTACCTAGTGTGTAGCGGGCTTTGTAATCTTCCAATTGGCTTGAATTTTCTAAAAACTATTGGGAATTTTGACCTGTAAATCGAATACTAATGACAAATTGAACTAGCTAAATATTTTTGGTCACTTTTAGCCTATATCAGTTTACTCAATTCATTTCCAAAAAATTCGGCTTCATTCTATATTTATTGCACTTTGCTCATGTTATCAAGGTTTAAATTGAGTTTTTCAGACTTGGAATAATTGAATACTTATAGGAATTCTGCTATACTTATGACTTATCTTATAATGTAGGGTACTTACGAGTATATTTAGATAGACCACATACTAGGTACTAAGTATACAGGTTGTACTATTCCTTACTTAAGTACTTACCTAATTTCTGCAGATAGTCTAGTTGACACATTTTTTTGACTTTTTGTATCCCTGACAAGTTTAAAATTGAGTAAAATGTCCATATATTGCTGTATCATTTTATTACTAATATAATTTTGAAATTTTTTTAACTATTGCTTCAATTATGTGAGTTGAAAAGTTACACATACCCTACAGAAAGATAGGCTATCCCGGGGGCGTTAAAATTTTTTTAAATGAGTAAAAACAAAGGGTGAAATGGAAAGTCATCTTGTACTCTAATAATACAGTATGTGCATAGTAATATTACAATATAAAAATAAAATGCAGCAAATAGGTGGGATACACATTGCAATTATACAAAATTTACGAGACTAATTAGGAAGTTTGACTTATAATTAGATTTTTTTTTTCTAAGCCTCATCAAAGTTTGTACTAATTACTCTATGATGCATTTAAGCATTTTTTTATTAGCATTTTATAAATTTTTTTAAAATTGCAAAATTTCCCGATTCCAATAGTTAAAAAGCAAACGCATGAAATTCATTTAATAAACAAATCGTAAATTTTGATTTATTTCAAATAAATTATGATTCTTACTTACAGCAGTCAGCAGGAAGCTGTTGAATATTTCATTTTGGCACGCTCTCTCAAAAATAGTACTAAAATTCAAAGCTAAAATTGAAATCATATTTTTTAATTTTTTTTATTACTAATATAGTACATTATGTACACAGTAGTAGTACCTATAAATGGAGGCGGAAGTATGAAATTTTAATGTAAATTTTTATTTCTTTCTTAGATATTTAAATTTTAATTGTTCTATAAAAAAAACTTTGTTTTTTATTATCTGTACTATCTAAAGTAAAGTCAATTTTAATAAAGTATCAAAATTTTAGTAGCCCTGAATCCTGCCATAATGTACCGGTGCAAGAATGTACCGGTCAAATTTTTTCAAGTAAATCATTCAAGTCAAGTAAACAGTATAAAATTTACAATTTCTACGAAATTTTAATATCTTATCTTGTTTAGATGTATTTTTCTCACTTATTTTCGATTCATAAAATCTCACATATTATGCATGTTAGGAGAATAATTACTGTTTAAAATAATTACTGTTTAAAATACTGTTTCCCTTTAATGATTTACTTGATTGAAAATACTCTGTATTTGACCGGTCCATTTTGGTACTTGGTATGGTACATTATTGCTCTTTTTCAGTTAGTCATTAGTACCTACTTAAGATTATTATAAGTTTAGGTATGTGATGATATGATGTTCAAACTAATGCAAATTTCAAGTCAAATTGTGTATTGTCAAATTATTTAATTGCAAAAAATGTAACTTGTTAAATAAAACAATGATCTCTCGTACAAGTACGAGTACAGTCATTCAAGTAGTATAAGTAGGTAGTATTTAGTATTATTTCCTCTTGCACTCATAAGTATTTTTATATAATTTGTAATATCTGTAGTATACTGTAGATATCTAATAACTATGAAATATTTGGTATTTTCTTTACTAAGCATAAGCTAGGGAAAAGATACAATAAGAATTTTTAAAAATTGATTGTATCATAATTCAACATAAAATTCAAAAGGTACAAAGTATTTGCAGAAAAATTTGAAAAAATTTCATTCAAGATCAGTTTGGTCTTTTGTAAGTATACCATATATTCATATCTCAAATCATTTGTATCTTAATTAATCTAAATATTTTACCTAACAAATTTTAGGTGAAACAGTAATTCCTGTTAGAATCTTATCTTTACATGTACTTAAATACATAATAAGGTTCTAATTTCTGATCCAAATTAATATTAGCCTGTTTCAAGATGTCTCAAGTTTGAAGGTCCTGTGTCTCTAAAAATTACTCATTCTATTAGTAAGTTCAAGTTCTAGGTACATTTTTGCTAGTACGAGTAGTATTAAATCAATTACCTATATGCAAAGTTTTATGATATTTTGAGCTTAAATTTTATGATTTAGTAAAGACTAAAGACGATATAAGTTTCGAAGATTTAAGTAGGTACTTTATGAGTTTTATAACAACATTCTTATTGATACTCTTAAACAAAATCTTTCAATTTTTTTCCTGTTTGTGACTTGTAAAAAATTAGAATTTAAGTAAATTCTACATCTTATTGTTGGATATAAGTCACATTACATTATAGTTACTATACTAATAGCGGTGTAAAGTAGTAATAGTGCAATAATAGAATTACATATTTTGCATTTTGCATTTTGCATTTGTATTAAGTATTAGGGTACTTTATCTTTTTAAATCAAAATATCCTGATTCTTAGGGTAAGGTACTCTATGAGTGTTCTGACTAATCAGATATGATTAGAATTAGAATTATACTTTAATATGTACCCTACTATAAGGTTTACGGACAATGAGTTATTGTCCAAAGATTTCTTTGTTTTCCATTATATAATTTTGTAATTTTTTGTAGAAATATTATGATTTGCAATACACACAAGTATGTTGACTAAGATGCTGTGATTTTCATATTTTTATCTACTAATACAATTACCTATCTAAACTACTTGTAATACTAACTACCCTACTAAAAAAATTTCCTTAATCTTCTCTTTTTTGACACATTGCATTAAGTATCTATAATAAAATTACAAATATACTACTATTGTCTGTACTTATTAGTATAAGTAAAAATTTTGTAAGAATAAGTAGGTAGTAGGGTACAATATAGTAATACCAATTTAGAATGCATTGTTATTAAAATAATGCAAAATCGTAATTTCCTCTGTAATTTTGAAAAAAATGCAAAATATGAGCAATATATGCAAATTATTCTAATGGGTAGTATTTAGGATTGTTTTTTTTTAGAAATATCTCTAAAAATTAGGTATAGTATCATTTAGTAATTATGAGCTAAATTATAATTATAACCTAAATAGGAATCAGTATGAAATCAAACATCAAAACTACATGCATATTCTGTGTGCTGATATAATCTTATTTATATTGAAAAATTTCAATTATCCGTTTTTACCGCAAATTATCAAAGTCTTGATTATTTCCAATATTGAGAATTGAGACATAACTAGCATAGGCTAATGGTTTAACCATTCTTAAAATTATCAATTTGGTTCATTTTGCAAATAATTAGCAAAAATTGTTTCTCAAATCCATTCAAGACTACCAGAAAAATCTATCTATATAGATGATAGGATTTTTATACCATCTAAAAGACCCATAAATTAGTTGATTGAATTTGAAAAATTACACAATTATATATTACTATGTATTGTATATGGTCCATATTTTGCAATTGAATTGCTACGAGTCATATACCCAGTACAAATTTTCTAATCTGTAGAATTTAGAGCAAAAATATTATGAGTAGGTAATTGTTACCTTATTTGATATTTGTGAAATTATGTTGTGACCTATCTTAACTTTTAGATTTTAGGGGAAATCTACAATCAAAATAGTAGATAGTTTCAGAACTATATAAATTGTCTAATTACAGATATGTGTATTCTATTGTACTATGTAGAATTGTCATGTTTCGTAATTAATTTAGATAAATGAGACATATTAACATCGATTTATTCATTTATAGGTTAGTTCATTGTGCTAATCGTAAGAGTTAAGTATGTATCTGCTATTTCCTACAAATTAAGTGAATGCAAGCATTTAAAAATTCGAAATAATTTGAGACATGATCACTTTTCCTTTTTTGTTGGTAAGTACTGTCTAAATACAATCATATTTTATGACCAGGTCAAAAGAGATCATCCATTTAAAGTAAATAAAAAAAATTTCCTCAACTTTTTTTTTGTCAATCGTACTGTACGATTGTAAGTAGGGTAGATACTATTTAAGTATTTAGCAAGATCTGGTAAGAAACTTACCTATAGATAGAGGGCTAGTAAACTTTTTGCTTTAATTTCATTCATGTTTTACAGATTAGTAAAAAGTTAAATAAAAAAAAAATCATGATACAAAGATCCTGATTCTGCAAAAAACGAGATTACAGCATGAACTCTCAATTAAATTCTTACACCAGGTAATTCAGCTAGTTCTTATGATAGAACAATTTGGGTTTAAAACATGTTACGTTTAAAAATTAACTGCTTACTTACTATTTCATTTCAAATTACAATCAAGTTTTTATTTTATTGGTGATAAATGATAATACCTTCCTAGGTATGTCAAATTATTTAAAATCTTTTACTTTTACTTACAAGGCAGGGAGCTTTTTTTGATAACAATAGGCATGCAAATAAGACACTCATACAAAATATCGAAATTTCTGAAATTTTTATACTTTCCTAACTTTCCACAGGTCAAAATCAATTCTGAAATACAAAAACATGATTGTTTCCGGAGCCTATGAGATTAACAGACGAATTACAAGGCTGATTAACAATACTATTGGTAATTGGTCATATTATCCAATTATGTCAATATTATATATCAACTGGCTGGATCAAAAAAGTTGCCTTGTTAGATTTTTGTTTCAATACAAATTTTTATTTTGATAAAAAGCCTTTATAAAATGTCAAATATTCTAATTTCTATTCATATTTTGCAAAATTTGTGTCTGATTTGAGACCATTATAGATATGAGAGAACGATACTTTTGCTACTTCTGACTTTTTAACTAATATTTTTTGTAGTTTTTTGAGAAGCTTAAGCATTGAAAACCTTCTGAAATCCCTAAAGAAATGCATGTAAAAGAAATTTTGGTCAAAATTTTGAGAATTTAAAAAGAGTGATTTAACTGATATGATTTTTTTCTGCAATTTGACTTTTGAGATATATGCTAAAATTTGTCTATTTCTGTCACAATATAAGCTTATCAATATAATTAGCTTATTACTTTGCATTGTTTGTATATGTAAAAGGTTAAAAATCTTTAAAAATAGTTCGAGTATCAATTTAAAAAGGTACTAAATAGCAACCCACACATGTAAAGCGTGTTAAAGTACTTACTTTTTGCATTTTTAAAAAGTCAATTGGCAAGTTCTGAGTGCTAACTTGGTCACAAAACTCAAGTTGTACTCTTAAGTACAACTTGAGTTCATAGGTATTGGTATTTACTAATGTATGTAGGTACTATATGTAAAGGAAAAATTTCTTGTTTGTCGGACAGTAT
>JAQIXA010002204.1:0-19146 GCA_034699045.1 Nanhermannia cf. coronata Gr-Ori-00579 | reverse complement strand
CTTCCCCTAAAAAATTATTTTTTAATTTTTAATCTGCGAGGGAGGGGATTTTTCAAAATTTTTAATTTTTCTTTATTAATTATTGTAATATTGCTGGAATTGGAATTGAACAAAGATAAAGTTCATAAAGTTCATACAGATATCAGATCAGATAACTTGTAGGTACCTATCTATATGTACTATTTACTATTTGTGCTAGATATTAGAGATATACCATTTATCTTTGTAGGTACTTTATTTGTTATTTTCAATTTTTTATTGTAGGTATTTTTGGAAATTTTTTGTTTTGTCTTTTTTGAAAAGTAGGTTTTCTATAGTTAGGGCTTAGGGCACAATTAAAATTGGTAGAGTAGAATGATACTACAAGTATGTAGTGCTTGATTAATGTTGATAGTCTATTATTGATAGAGATTTTGCAGATTAGACATAAATAGGTAGGAGGTTAGTTTACATATATTAGGTATGTGCAAAATTGCAAAATAAAGGATTCTCCAGATATCGTTTGTTATTATTACCATTGCCATTGACCTGATTAAAATTTAAAATATATGTAGTTGGATATTGTATTTACTTTACTTTGAAAACTGAAATTAAATAGTATTTTGTATGGTTTTTTTTATTTTTTGTGCAAAAAATTTGTGTTTTCTATTTGTGCTAAATGTATCTATATAATCTTTACTACATTCATAAAATTTATAGCACAATGAATTATTGAATCTTGAATTGAAACAAATACTATATGAAATGTTATCATTATAATAGGTCGAATATGAAATGTCGAATACGAATATGAAATCGAATATGAAATGGTAATGAAAAACTGTTATTCATTAAATTCTTAATTACTCTTTTGGCCTAGAAAATTAGATTTTTCCGAACCAAAATCATACTTGATTTGCATTCATCTATACATATGTTCAATTATTCTAGAAATTCAAAACCTTTTTGCACATAAAATTGGGTCTAAAGTCTAATTCTTAAAAAATAATTTGAATATTTTGGATTTTTTAATAAAAAAAGTCTAATTAATATTAAATATCTACCTACATAATAACTAGATATCTTGAAAATATTATTATGAGCTTTTATCTATATTACTATCAACCTTACCTACTAACCTTATGTTTGTGTATAAGAATTCTATGCAGTAGTAGTCAGAGTATTTCCAATTTCCATTTCAATCTCAATAAATGAAATGAATGGATTTAAGTATCTATATGTGTGTAAAGTCGTTTTTTACGTAATTTTTTCCCTAGATTCCCCTTATTTCCGTTTCCACACTAAAATTAAACATACTATGTAGGTACTTACCATACAAAAATTTACTAGGTACTACAGTTCAGTACCTATCAATGTAATATATTAAGTAAATTATTCTAGAAAATCATAAAATATACTAAAAATACCTACTTATAACTTATAATGGTACTAGTATTACTTAGGTATAAATGTTTAACATAGGGATTCGAGTTACAGCATATCCAGCAAAAGTAAAATTACAACAAGGGTGAGGTTTAAAATAGCCAAAGGCTGATTTTTGTACCTTGAACTTTTCAACAAACATTTGAAGAATATGTCCAATAAACACTGTATACACACCTGTTTATTTAGATTCAGATATGTAGGCAGGCAGTACCAACCTTAAATTGAATATTTTATCAAGAATTTTTCCTTTAAAAGTGAAACTTAATTATCAATTTATCATTCTTAAATGATTTTAAAATAGTTTAAAAAAGGGGCAATATACTAGTAAGTAGGTGTATGTATATCGACCAAAGCCAAAAATGTATTCAATCATCAAGTTTCAAATCATATATTTATTTATCATAAAATTTATTTATTGCTCAACTCAAACTGGACGTAAGTACTTAAACTTAAACTAACGATAAGTAAAAATTAAAAATAATTTTTATTAAATTTTTGTGTTTTTAGCATCAATTGAAAGTATTTTACTTGAAGCTCAAAAAAGTGATTCGAAACACGTTGAAATACATTTGGACAAATATGAACCAAATTATTCTGTAAAATAACAATAATATTTATTAGATATATAAATTTATATCAAATAGCATTTTTTTGATATCATAGATAAGAATAAGAACTAGCTATTACCATCCAAGTTTGGTCCGATTATTTGGTAGTTTTTCAATCAATGCACCTTTCAATCACGGATTGATTATGGTACGACAAATAAAAATATATTTAAGCTTAGGTATAAAAGTATAAGATACAAGAAAATATCTAATCGAATCGTTATTTTATTAAAGGTTGTTCAAAATATTATGCTAAGATCGTACAAAAATGGAACTTGTCAAGATCATTTGGAGGTTTGTAAAATATCTATTTTTGTAAATTCTCAAAATTTTCTCAAAATTTTAATGTACCTAAATTACCTGCATAAGAAGTATCCCTTTTGAAATTATTATGGGTTTTTAACTTAAAATAAAACACTAAACATGCATGGTTTCTCAAATTCATTTTTTCTATCAGGTTCTATACCCTTAAAAACTATAAATTTTCAAAATTTTGTTTATTTTATAGATATCCGAATTTGGCCGAAGGTCAGTCAAAATTTGCGGTCGAGCTCCTAATCCTTTATGGAATTTAAAAAACAATCAGCCAATAGATATAGTTCCAAAATCGCTAATAGGCCAAAGGTCATTCGATTCACCCCTCGGCATTTTGAATATAACACTTTTAACTCAAAATGTTGGGGAAAATTCTGAACCTGATGAATTTCAGCTTATGAGGGAGAATGTGGTCGATTTGGTTTTTACAGCTTATAAAAGTAAGTTTTTTCAAAAACCTATACTTACCATACTTATTTATTCGTTTGATTCAGCATAGAAAAAATCCTGATCTCAATTTTACATGTTTACATTTCTCTATCTGTTTATATATATGAGTATTTGCAAAAATCAGGGAAAATTCTAGTTTTTCAGAGCTTAATTGATAGAATGAACCATAAGTATATGAATCTGAAAATAATATTTATTCTGATTCTTCAGGATGCTCTGAACCAATCAGCTCTGAACTGATTCAATGCGGATTCCGTAAGTGTATCCGAAAAAGTCTTCAATGCGATCAATTCATAAATTGCGATAATCAATTCGGTCATGATGAGATGGTCTGTAAGTCCCTTCAACAGGATAAAGAAAATTCAATAAACCATGATGGTAATAGTACTAACGACCATGAGGCTGATGATGAAGATGATCTAGTGGGTATACCTGATGATATAGATCCAGAATTAGCAAAAGCTATAAAAAATTCGAACAAAGGTCGAAAGAATTCGACTCAAATTTCAAACTTTGGAAATGAACCTGAACCTCGTGATAAGACTCCTATTTTCGTTGGACTTTTTTTCCTATTTTTGTTTATTGGTGGCACTTTTGCATTTTGCAGTTGGTAAATTTAAAATCCATTCAAAATATGTAATAAGTAGCATATTAATTTTCCATGATTCTAAATATTAAAGGTTGGGTCATTCAGAAGCTGGAAAATTAATCAAAAATTATGGAGTTAGAGAAGGTTTAAGAAGAAGTTTCAGAAGGTAAATTCTTAAAATTACATACCTAAAACCTATTTTTTCCAAAATCATAAAAATTGAATAATTTGAACTTTGCAGAAGTAGAATTGTAAGAAATCCGAGACCTAAACCAATAACCAACTATTTAGAACAGAGGTAAAGATACTAATATAGATACTAATAACCGTTCAGTTCTGAAAAACTAGATTCTGGCCTCGATATCACACTTGAAATCGAGGTTAAATTCAGGTCCTTAGAACTAAATTAAAGGTCATATAAAAATTTAACTTTATTTTTAGTCTAAACGACGAAGATCTACAAGAATTTTCTGAAAAACCAAAAACTGAACCATCAATTGAACCCACCAAACCATACTCAAAAAATTCAACTTTAGAAATGACTAATAGTACTAAATGACTAATTAAATAGACCATGAATATTTTGTAAAAAAATGCTTCAAATCAAATACTTGCACAAATGCTTTTAAATACTCTGTAATAACTGTAACTTATTTGTAAATAAATGAATAAAATTTTGAAATAAAATCGCAAAAAAAGGAAGAATTTTATAAGATAAATATGAGTTTATTTATTTAAAAAATGACTTTAAATAAACACACATTATTGTATTGAAGTTATAGATTATAAGAGTAGTGCTAATAATAAATTTTATAAAAAAAACAATAAACTAATGCGTTAATTACTTTTATAAGAACCTTTACATTAAACTTAAAAGATATATTTTAGTGAAGTTTGCATCATTTGCATAATATAAAGAAAATAAACTCGATAAAATCAAAAATAATCTTTTTTACAAGTCGGTACAACCTACCTAACCTAAATTAGTTGAATTATTTTGGCTAATTACGTATAATTAATTATATATTATAAGTTACAAGTCTTTCACATCAAATTTTTAAACATTTTTTTAAAATATTAACTTATATAATTATTTTATTATGTTCAACTATACACACATCTTATTCAAATTTTATTGTTAGATTACAGATATCTGTAGTACAATTTTATTATCAAAAACAAAAGCATTAATTAATTGTGGGGGATTATTTATAAGTGATAGTACAATTCTTAGCCTAAAGTATAGAAAATCTCATTTGAGATTTTTGTATTTAATCTCATTATACTTTATGTAATTTATATTGACTAAGGATAAGATTTTTTACTTTAGTATACCTAGATTAGGTTAAGAATTTTTTAAAGTAAAAAGATTTATCTAATTATTTGATTTCATTTTTTATATTTGTTTGTAATTCTTTAAATTCAATCATTTTCAACTTTTTGATTATTTTTTTATATCAAATTTTGCTTTCACAGTTATTGACATTTCTTTTTGTAAATCTTATAATTTTAGTAACGTGTGACAGTGACAAGTACAAAGCTTTTTTTGCAAAATATTATGTACGAGTACACAGTTTTTATAATTTATGATCCACCCTTTTTACAGAATAATCTATGCAAAAACAGATTTTGATTTTAATTTCCTAACAAAATAATCCGAGTTAATTTTCAGAGTTAATTCAAGTTCAAATGAATAGACATAAGTATAAAAAGGTTATTTATTTGTCTTAGGTCAATACGAATTAAATAGGTAAGCTTTGTAAATAAGAAATTGGGGATACTTAATAATAGTAAAAAAATATTGATTAACTTATTAAGCTCTGTAAATAATAAATTTTAGCGAAACTAGTTATGAAATTATGCAGAACTCAGAATACAATCCTTACTTTAGCTTTTATAGATACATAGTAGATTACTAATTCATATCCTCTACAAAATTACACATCTACAATTATTAATTATTACTATGTATTTCCAAGCATTTTGCTTATGAATATGAACTATTTACATTTATATTTAATAATTAAAGCTTGAAAAAGTCTGAAGTTTTTGATAGTCACTCTATGTAGTAAGATTTAGAAATCCAAAAAATACATATTTGTATAAACAAAATAAATCTCTACATTATCGGCACAATTATACACGATTAATTTAATATATCCACTATATATGTACGAGTTTATGTTTTATGAGATTCATATTTGGAGAAATTGAAACAAAAGAATAAAACGAAGAAATTTAAAATTAGCTAAAAAAAAGAAATTATTCGGGATAAAGGGATAGTTATTTTTAAATACTTAATTATAAGATTGTCTTTAAAGATTATGTATCTTGAGATCTTGACAAAAAAACTCTATTTTCCTATAAATGTATTACGATTAAGGAACAAAACGGTCAAATACTCAAATAGAAAAGGTATAAATGTATCTACTAACTACTAGGTAATGAAAATTTTGCACATTAAGTCCCATGAAATTCTAAATAAAAATTTAAATTATGCCTACCTAGATAATAGATATCTAAATTTCTTAAATTAGTGACTTAATGCCTGTCCTATTAAATGGTAAATTACTCGATTACTTATGTTAATCGATATTTTAGATATATAAAATGGTTAAATAATCAGATTATTGTATAAAAAGTAAATAATTAAGAAAACAAACATAAAATCTAGCTTTCTGAGACATTTTCATCGTTTTTCTGTTGATTCCCCGGCGATGAATTTTGTTGATTTTCCTGCTGCTTTTGATGTTCAGACTCTTGATCCTCACCATCATGCTCCATTGAATCATTTCCACGTTCTTGCTGATTAGATTGCTCATGCTCTTGTTGTTGGTGTTGAGAATTATCAGCTACTTCCTCTTCTTCAATAACCATTTGATGAGAATGGTGAGAAGAGTCGCTATCTCTTCGTTCAGTATGATGTTGAACTTCAATCTATTAAAAAAATAAAAATACAATTTAAATATAAGTTTGTTTGCTATTTTTTTTTTTTTTACTTTTTGTCGTAAAATTAAACAAGTTAGTTCTAACACTAACTCTAACAAGTTCAGAAAATCTTAACTTTTATTCTAATAAAAGGAGCAAGAGGTTTTATCAAATTCAAGGATTTTTCAATAACCCAAGAAAATAAATGTTTAAAATCTTATTTAATGTTTAATAGTGAGTTTTTAAAATCAATTCAAGATATCTTAAAAACAGAGTAAGATAATAGAATCGGGATAAAAATGAAATAAATAGGATATAATATCTGTATGTAACGATATATCAATCAAAATAATTTGAGCATAGAGCTCTAAAATTACCTTGGGCTCTTGTTGATGGTGATCATGTTGCATCTCAGGTTTCAGAAATTCGCATATTTGATATATTTTGTTGTTCTATTTGAAGTTTTATAGAAAGTAAAATTAATTATTTTCTATTTTAATATTAATTGATAAAAGGAAACGAATAAAACGAAATAAAGATATAAATAGTTAGGAATTAGAATAGGGATTAAATTAAAGAAAACACAACACATTTTAGAAAAAGGAAATACAAAAACCAATGGAAATTCAAGTAAGAATACTTTGTATCTTTACATTTTAGTAGGTATACTTACATGAACAACTTCGCCGTTCGCATTAACTTGAAGGATTTGAGTCTGCTCGTTCGATTCAGTTCCAGGCTCCATTTTGATCTTTTGAGGCATTTTAAAAGTATATTAGAGTATATTAAAATTAAGTAAAAAAAAAAGCACACAATTATATATCATAACAAAACTTATACATTATAGAAATAGAAAAACCAAAATATAAAATGATAAAACTCACATTATTCGGATCAAAAGTAATTACACTAGCAGCTCTTGGTTTTGAATTTGCATTTGCATTTGAAATTGAATGCACTTTAAACCTTTTTTTGGGTGCCGTTTTCTTTTTATGAGATTGTACAATATACTTCGTCTATTTATAGCAAAAAAAATAAATAAAAAAGCAAAAATAACAAATTATAGTATGTAAATTAAAATTCAACTGTAATTATAAAAAGCTTAGCTTAGCTTATCCTATTTATTTCAAAATTAAATAAAAAAAAATAAGTAGGTAGCTAGGAAAATCTTTAAGCTTGATATTAAATTAAGAATTTTATGGTAAATGTGCATAAATCATGCTTTACCGACGATAATAAATATAAAGCTTATAAATATTTTTAAAAATAACATAAATTCAATCGTTTTATACCTGAAGAGTTCCATCATTTTGTGCTTGCAAATGAGAAATATTTGCAACAACTGATTGATACATATTATGTGGGACCTGTATAATATAAAATGTTTTATTAGTATTGTGCCCAAATTTCGATAATTTAATAAAGTATACCCCACTAACCCCCATAATACCCGATACTGTCACAGGATATTGACCTAAAGAGAATATAAATGTTATTTTTATTCTTTAAAGTTTTAACTACAAACAGTAAACCTAAATAAATCTTACTTCCATCTTCTCCTGTTAGGATTATTTGCCCTTCTTGGCCCATAGTGGCTTGTTGTAATTGACTCAAGTCCATTGTGGTCATTTCAACTCCCGAATTTTCAATACCAGTGATTTCTGCCAGAGTTTGTATATTTTGAACTGTGGGACCTGATCCATCATTTGAATGTTGAAGCTATATTTTATAAAAATCAAGTAAAAAATAATCACCTACTAGTAATGAAAAATGTATGAAAAATTTACCGTTGCAACTCCTTTAAATATCAAAAAATAAAAAAATAATTAAACATAAGTAACATCCAGTATATTAAAATTATTTATATTTTTTTTATATTTAACCTTGAACTTGCGCTAAAACATAAATGATATTTCAGTTAAAATAAGTTATACTTACTTATTAAATTATTATATAAGTAAAGAATTATAATTTTAATTTACCTGTTGTACCGTCAGGTAAAGTAATAATAGAATTGGTTGGGTCAACTGTTACGATACTAACTGTACCATCAGGGTTGGATATAGTCTGTAAAACCGTAGGTGCGAAACTCGTTCCATAGACGCCATACTAGAATATTAAAATTCAAAATTATAAAATACCTACATGCAACTACTGTACTAGCTACGTAATACTCCAAATAATAAAATCGTGTAAGAATAGCTCATAAAACAAAATAATAGAAAAAATTTAATAAAAAAATCTAATAATAAATCAAAGAATCAAACCTAGTTCAATCAAAATAAACAAAACAGAATGTTTACTACTTCCTAATTAAATGATTTAAAATGAAATAATCAACTAGGTATGTACTAGGTATGTACCTAAAAATGAAATCCCTAACTTCAGATATCTAAAATTTACCTTCTCCTGACTTCCAGGTTTCAGAAATTCGCATATTTGATACATTTTTTCTTGCTAAATTTTTTATATAAAAGAGGTATTTGATAGATTTTTGTCAATAAAATTGTACACAACACAAGAAAGTATCTCAAAATAATAAATTCTAATTCTAATTGTTAATTTTAATACGACACACGTTTTATAGAAAAAAATGCAAGCAATAGGTTTTATTTAAACTCTATTAAAAATAGTGCATTAAAGCATTTTCAGATAAAATTTTACAAAATAAAAGACTATAATAAATCATCTAGTCTAAATCAGATTAAGATTTATTACCGGTAAAGTGACTTGCGTTTGCTGAGGAATGGTTTGAGTAATCGATTGAACAGAGTTTGACACAGAAACGGTAATTGGATTTGCCTGAGTTGTTGACGTATTATTATGACTACTTGATTTGGGCATTTTTACAATTGAGGGCTTTACATCTTGTTGTTCTTCAGAATCGGGACTAAACACAGGTAATAAATCTTCTCTTCCGTGAAATTTGTAACAGTTTATCACTATTTGTCTAAGGGCATGTGTCCAAGAGACTTTTTGTTTTTCATCTTCAGTTCTAGAAATAATAAGATACAGTAATATTAATTTAAAAGGCACAAGATACTACGAGTATATTGGTAGGTACTTGTAACTTAAATATTTTGAATAATTTTAATTAATTACCTAGCATCCATTCGAACCTGTACAATTGATAATTTGTTAATATGATATTGCCCAAGGTAAATAGCATAGAGTAAATAGTTGAGATGCTAAATCAGACTTACATTAGCCCAAGGTAAATCACTGGGCCACCAAGGAGGTCTAGTGCTCTCTTTTCCCCATCCAGGCTTTCCACGTCCTTTTTAAAGAAAATGAAAATATAAAAATATAATACATTTGTGTATTATACAAATCCTTAAAATAAATTTATTTTTATAAATTATTTACCTGTAGAATATTTTAACATTAATGGTATAAATGCTCTGAGCTGAGCTTGGGTCATCTTTTCAACTAAAAAATAAAATTATTATAAGAATTATTAGGTACACGGTAAATATGGCAAGATATGCATTAAATAAAAAGCTTACCTGGTGTAGGTATTCCGTCGATAACGAGTGGAGGTAGCTCATGAAGATCCGAATTAACCGGAGGCTGAACAGGGGCGTGGGCCTAATTTATAAATTAAAAAATACATTAAAATAACTGCATTTCTATGTATGGAGATCATACACAAATAAACTAAAATTAGAAATGTTAATAAATGTAATTACAAATAATACCGCTAAAGCTGAAAAATTGAACAATATTATAATATTGTAAATATTGGTAATTGGTATTATTAATTTTTAAGAGCAAACTTACCATTCTCGAGGTCCTGCATGACGACTGGTCTTAAATTTCGAATAACATCTTCCAAAGGTTTGGCACCAAAGCATTTGCTTAATTGTAAGAAAAGATTATAAGAAAAGATTTTTTAAAGTATTATGCTGAAGGTACGTATTTCATGCTAAATCTAATAAAATCAAGATATTATCATTTACTAGGAGTTCTGTGGCTTGCCAGGGATCGTGACTAATACCACTGCCTGCATTCCTACTCTTATTGTAAATTCATCGATTGTTTGCTAAAAAAAAGTTGTAAAAAAATGTAAATTTTACTAATAGGTAGTATAAAATTGACAATATTTAAAATAAATTACTTACTCTTAATTTTCTTAAAAGCCTAGTTTGTTGTCTTTTTCGTATAGATGGATTTGTCTCAAATTGATGAGGTCGTTTTCGCTTTTTTGCTGAAGCAATAGCGGCAGCTGCAGCTAAACCGATTGGACCTTTAAAATTAGAATAAATAAAGTTAGCATTCTCTTCTTAAATAAAATATTTTTATTTGTCTTATTAGTCTTTACCTGCGGCTGCTAATTGTGCTATAAAGAAAATATAAAATTAGCTCGTATTCTATGTAATATTATATAGCAAGTAATACGTTAACAATAAAATTAATATAATAGGTACCTGTAACTTCATCGTCCATCGTCGCATTCATGAGTTCATTTGAGTCTTCAAAATTCGGTGAGGAATCCTCAGACATTCCTAGATGAATATAATAGAATTTATTAAATCTTCAAATTATGGGCATGTAATATAAAATATAAATATAATTAATAATTACCATCGTCATCATCATCAAGACTCTGTTCAATCGAAGGAGCGGCAGCGGGCAAAACTGCCGAACTATCTTCGTTACCATTCATGGTGACCATCGTTTTTATGTTTAGAGATCAAGTTGAAAATATATTTTCATACAAATCAGCAGAAATATAGTTTCCAAATCTCACTTTGCACTTTGAAGGTTGAGATGTAATTCTGAAAAATAAAAAAAAGCACGACTGTTTAAAAAAAATTATAAAAAAAACTTTACACTAGGTAGGTACCTAAGAAAATTTCAGCTTTTGAAATTCATCTGACCTAATGATATCAGTTGCCTATTAATACTATTGTTATTGAACAAGGTTAAAGTTAAAGGGACCATATCATATCCGAAAAAAATTCGGATGATACCCCTTTTCACTTGCACTATTAGAAAATGAAACTAATCCTAAGTTTGTATACAAATGTTCAACTTTTTAGACTAGGGTCTAGGGTATATTTGATAGCATTTCTATTTCTTTTGATTTGAATAAATCTATATAAAGGTTGTTATAAATATAAATCCCAATCCCCGTTTGGATCGGATCGATTTTTCCTGCCTGAGAGTAAACGAGATGGAAAGCTATACCTATAAGAATAGTAACATAATAATAATGGTATATGGTTTATAGGGAACATGAAATGTATGATTCATTCCCCGAATCAAACATAGATACATAATCAATTTCCCTGCTACAACTGTAAAATATAGAAACCTGAAAGCTATAATAAAAATTATATCTGTCAGTACAATCTCTAAAACCTACCTACCTACTTACATTGGGCATAGTGTATAATGCAATATGTACTTTTTATCTATACACTTATGCATTAGAACTAAAACCGAAATTTCGGATTCAATCCAAATCCAAATAAATAAAACTGCATACTGCACCCTAATATATAACTTTCGAAAGATAAACAACAGAATTCGGATTCGGATTAATAAAAAAATTTCCTTTCCTTCCAGTCGAGTCTCATTTTCTCTGTATACTCATCTCTGTCTAATTAATAACTAATAATGAATAATGATAATTATGTATGAATTCAAACCTTATAATAATAATACTGATAACTGATAGTATTATTGTACTTTTATTATTTTATTATTGATACTGATAGTACTTTTTTAAAAATAAAATTATAGTACATTTTAGTTTTAATTTTTTATCATTACCATTTAGAAAACTGTAAAATGATTACCTACCTACAAAACCTAATCGAGAATGTATTTGAGAATATTGAAAAGAGAATAATATATTTAAGTTTAATGTTACAATTACAATCATAAATTATTAAATTATTTAGTAGTAGGTAGTAGATTCATAGTAAGTTAAGTAGTCGTGTTGTGAGTTTTAATTTCAATCATTGCAAAGTAATATAAGAGGAATCGAATGGTTTATTTATGAGTATATTAATTAGAAATAATCCTCAATCAAATTTTACTTTAATGTGTAGAAGCCTTATAATTTTAAATGTTATCAGATTAGATCGAACTGTTTGTGGATGTTGACAGTTGACAGTATGTATTACAATTTTCTAACTGTCCCATCTCAACTTTCAAGCTCAAGACTCAAAGTAAACTATCTAATTACTAATTAATAATAAATGAAAAGCTTCACAATAATTTGTATACTTAATGACCTGATTTTGATATTAAAGATCTGCTGCTGGATCTGATTCTGATCCAATCAGAATCCTAAATTCTTACTAAAATATACATAATACCTATGTACCTAGCACTTACCTAATCGATAGTAGTACTTGTAAATACCTAATTAGCATAACCTTAAATAAAAATATTAATCGTTATCGTTTACATTTGCTGCAAAGCAAATACATACAATCATTTTTTTTAAATATCTATGATATGATGTATTTAGTAAGCATTATTTATACCTAGTATACCTTTATACCCTTTCTTACCTAGATTAACTACCTACTTAAAATATATTCTTAGGCTAAAATCTTGATAGAATTAATTTGCCATTATATGTCAGTTTGGACATATATTTTATTCTAATCTTCATCTAAAAACTAAATTAGGTACCTAATATTTTAAATAAATATTATTATACATGTTTCCCATTCCCATACTTAATAAATATCTAATAATCATTGCATTCGCAGCATAATTAATCAATTCCATCATAATCATAATAGATCGCTTGCATTGCTTGAATCAAAGTAAAATGCCCAAAAATATGACAACCACCCAACCACAACCACTCAATTTAAACTCATAATTAGTAAGAAAAGAATAGAATTTTAATTTAAAATGTGAATATATAGGGAATGACCCAAATAAATGTTCAATCAAAAATATAATATGAGAATGAGAGAATCAACTCTCATGTCAAAAATTAAAAGATAAACATAAACAACACAATCCAAAAATTCTAAATTTTGGTGCGACGCATGGAGCCCGGACAAACCCCTCTTACGACGTCGTCGACATCGAAAAATAATCAATACCATTGAAGGGAAACCCAACAAATCTCATCCGAAAATACCCGAATACAAAATGTAACCCTAAAATGTCATAAATTCTTCATAAAAAACCAATTGAATGAGTACAAAAAACACTATAAATCCCAAAAACACCTCCACATGGACAAGGTCAAGGTGTCCATGTGTCAATAAACTAACTACTAGTAATTAATTAAAGATTCTTAAACTTAAAACTGGTCTGATGTTCACATTCGGGTATTCGGGATATCCGAAATATAAAATGGCGGAGTTCTCCCCGAACTATTTTAGGTGTCCAAGTACAGGGTTTGTTGGACAATGATGGTCATATCTGACCTTAGAATTGGATGATGGTGACAATGTAGGTCACATTTTGGTCATTTTAATAGGTAAATATGATCCTAGGGCCCTTGCAAATTAGCGGTTTGAGTCGAGTTGAAGCAGTCGACTCAAAAATATCCACGCATATTCGATCGTGTCGAATATTTTGTACACTTGTGCAGTAGAGTTAAGAGTTTAAAATGTCATTTTGGAGCTTACCTTTGGCCGTGGTCCAGTCAATTATTTCTCCAGGTGATGTTGATGACAAGGTCAGGGCCCTTGACCTACCAGGTAAGTAAGGAGAAATTAATTTTTAATTGAAGTTAGCTAGGGTAGGGCATCAGAACTTTTGATCTGGCACTTATCAAAATGTAAAGAATAAAAATCAATAATTTTGCTTATTTTATTTCTACACTCAGGGCGCAACCGTGTGGAGTGTGGATACAATTACAATTTACTACGAAAATAAAACTGCCTGCCAAAAATATCAAAAAATCGGTTTTTAATTTAATTGGTGGTGTCAAAGAGGTCAATTTTAGGTTAGGTAAGTACAATATTACTTAAATTATAATTATTTCAAGGTCTTTAAATTTTAAACAATGAGATTTTTTATTTGTATTTTTATGTATTGTAGCAATCTATAGTGCTGAACTGCTGCACCTCTATATCTGTACCTTACCATAAAAATGAGAATTTGAGAAAACTTCTTTTGGCCGGATAATTGAGATGATTCTTAATTAGTTATTTTTTTAATTGATGTGGAGTCAGGAGGATTAGTGCTGCCTATATTGTGGTAAGTTTGGTAAATTGTACATTTAAATGGTGGTTAATATTAATAATAGAATGTTAAATGCTAATGTTTTGAAGAAAGGAAAATGATAATGCTTTTGTGTTTATTTTTTTTAGATTTATTTATTTGATGTCCAGCCCAGTCGGTGACCAAACCAGTTCTAAATTCTAAGGTGGCGAAATAACCTAAAGCAAAATTGAGGATTTACTTAACTGATCAAGATTAATTGTGTTGACTGTTGGTTTATCAGTGTGCTTTTCTGTTGTTATTGTTTGTGGGTAAGCTTTTGTATTCTTCAAAATAAAAGTTAGGTAGATAATAGGCAACCTATAATAGTGCAAATGTCAAATCAGTAATGGAGATACTTTATCTTTATTAGGTAGTGTGTTGTGTAAACTACAATAATATATTGTTTTTTGATTTGTGTTTTAGATTTTAGATAATAATAATATATTTTGGAGAAAGTGCAGGCAGCTGGTAAATAAGGAGAATTTGCTTGAAATTTTGGAAATGATTTTAATCCTAAATGATTTTAATCCTAGTATGAAGAAAACTTTGACTAAAGGACAAGTGTTTTATTTACTTCGTGATATTATTAAGCATTATCACCTTCAGACTAGGCTATTTTCATCTGTAAATTTGAAAACTAAAACTAATTCCAACCATAATAATAAAGAGAAGCAAGGATTTGATATCGGAACGAATACTAGAGATCAAAGGAGTCAGAATCAAAGAATACCATTAACAGATGAAGAATTAAGTATACTTCGTGATCGTATAATTCGTGTTGACCATGCAGGAGAATATGGTGCAAATAGGATTTATGCTGGACAAATGGCTGTATTAGGTAATTTATAAAAATTACTTTACTAGATACATTAAACGCAAGCAACATTGAATATTGTCTAATTTTATTTTTATTTTTATAAACAATATGGATTTATTAATCTTAATCCTTTTATTTCATAAAATTGAAGGTAGAACAAAATCAGGTCCACTAATTCAACATATGTGGGATCAAGAGAAAGAACATTTAATTATTTTTGAAAGACTTATGCCAAAATATAGAGCAAGACCTACAGCTCTTTTGCCATTTTGGAATATTGCTGGCTTTGTATTAGGAGCAGGTAAGCTGTTAAAAATTATTTACCTAAAGCTAAAGATATATTGGATTGAATGTATTTTTATTACCTAAAATGACAAATATCAAATCGTTTTTTTTTTAATTTTTAAAGGTACAGCTCTATTAGGTGAAAAGGCTGCAATGGCTTGTACAGTAGCAGTTGAGTCAACAATAACTGAGCACTACAATAATCAAATTCGTGAATTAGTTGCAGCTGAACCACATGGATCAGAATCTTCACGAGAGCTTATGGGACTTATTCAAAAATGTCGAGATGAGGAACAAGAACATCATGTAATTTTTAAATTTTTTTTAAATAGCTATTCAAATTCAATTAATTCCTATATTAATGATTATTTTTAAAATAGGATATTGGAATAGCTCAAGATGCAGAACAAGCTCCAGCATATTCTATTTTATCAAATGGAATTAAAATAGGATGCAAAGCTGCAATTTTTTTAAGTGAAAGAATTTAAAAAGGGAAATTAAAAACGAGATTATAATTGACCTAATACTATCCTCAAAATAGTAAGTCCTTTATTTTCATAATAATATTTCAAAAAGCATTTATCTTATCGTACACTTTGTCCGCATGTATACTGTAGTAATATACTCCAATTATTCTTAAATTACAAAAATATACAATAATTTATTACTCGCATACCTTCATATTAATATGTATTGAAAAAAATTAGAAATAAATATTTCTATATTGAATTTACAGATTTACCTCTAATAGAATGTAATCTCTATGAATTAAAAAAATTTCTTTTAAACTCGTAAAGCTCGTCTTGTGCAACGCCGGCCATAGAATCCCGGATTACATTTACATTTGTTATTTTGATCACAAATTCCGTTTGTGCATGGTACTGTACATAAGTGTCTTTGAGTAATTCGATTTTGAGCAAATAAGGATATTTCACAATGATCACCTTTAAGAAATGAATAATAATTATAGAGTATAGTAATTTAGTTATAAATCTTGAAAGGATAAAAACGAAGCTCCTAGTATTATTATTAATTATTACCAATAAATCCTGAAGGACATTTGCACAAATTGACACCTATTTTAAAATTAATAAAGGATTAACTATAACTTTGAGATCTTAAAGTTAGTTCTTATACTATTTTGTATTTTCCACATACCTATACACCTGCCGCCATGCAAACATGTAGTCATACATTTAGAATATCTATATTTGTAAGACAATTTATATTTAGAAAATGAATTTATTATTGAGAATATTTAAAGCACTTACTCACATACAAAGCCATAATAACCTTTAGGGCATAAACACAAGTCTATTGACAATAAATTAGAAATATTTAGCCACTAGTCAACCAATTTAAATTTGAGAATTTAGAATACCTTTGCCAATACAACGACCTTTATTTAAGCATTTTTGAGAACATATTCCTGACTCGCAATGCAAGCCGTGGAAATTTACAGGACACTGAAAAATTTTTTTGAAAATTTTCCTATTAAAACTTAGGTTTATGTTTAGGAATATTTTCTTTACTTCACAAACACCAGGTTTTGTGCAAATCCCATTATTTTGGCACGCTGGAAAACAAAGTGCAGTTTTACATAGAGGAGGCATATAACCCTTAGGACACCTATTAGAAATATTCACATGGAAGTAGTATTAGTATTTAAAATCCAAAATTGTTTCATTCCAAATACAAGTAAAAGTAAATAGTTATACATATGTAGGTATGCATACATATATCTATTTTTTTTTAAATCTAACGAAAACAGTACAATTTTGTACAGGTATTCATTTAATCTTTGTTCATACCGACAAATGCCTTCCTATAAAAAAGCACAATTAGAAATTAGAGAAAATTAGTAATGATGCCTAATAGAATTAATATAACAAAAAAATCATATTTACCTCTGTGCATATTCCACCATTAGAACATTTTCGATCGCACTGTGGATCTGGATCCTGTTTTTGCATACATTCTTTCCCTAGATTAAGATTTAGATATTGAATAGCTTGATTTTGATATAGAAAAAGATTTTGATTGGATAGAAAAATTTTGAATTTTATTATTTTGAGAAATCTTACGAAGTTTTAATCGAAAAGGTGTACCGGCTAATCAAATGGATAAAGCTTTAATTTAACTTTAAATTACTGATGAATGATTATTTTTTTAAAAATATTTTACCCAAAGGTTTTCCTTTTCTTGATTCGATTAAGAGTCCTATTGTAAAGTCGACTATACCACTATTATTTGAGAAACAAGGTAAATGTACAGTAAAAGCTTAAAAGACAATAAAAATAATATTTTAGACAATTTTAAATTTTTTAACAGCCTTTTATAGAATTACATTTTGGTTTTCTTGGTATTCGCCCATGTCGATCAATTGATACAATTGGGGGTAAAAGTATTGACTCGTCAAATGAATGTAATCGATCAAAGTGATAAAAATATTTTCTATCACCAGCTCTCCAAGTAAAATTAACGAGGTTTACATCTGATGGAATAACCTAGTTGTACAAGATATAAATAAATAAAATTAAATAAAACTATTTAGATAAGTATCTTATTCATATCATATCATAATTATAATCATAACGTTTAACTACTAAATAAATTGTATTCCTTATTAATTAAAATTTAGGGGTCGAATGGCTTACCGGTAAATATTTATCAAAATTAGGGTCTAAAATGAATGGTAAAACGTGACCTTCCGCGATTATTTGGATTTCCATTCCATAACCTGGAAATTTTCAAATAAAAGAAAAGCCAAAAATTAACCCCATTACCTATGTGCCAATACTTTCAAATATATATACCTAAGATATTGATTCCTGATTACTGATTACTGATTACTGAATACCTATGATTTGTGTATTATCTACTGTAGGTAGATAAATTATAAATCGAAAAAATATAATGTACATCACTCATAAAATAAAAGAATAAGTACTCGATACTTGACTACACAGATATAATGATATAATGTAAGCTTTTAGGTAAGCTTTTTAAGCTAGGAAAATTGAAATTCTAGACATTTTACTTACTAGGTATATATTAATTAACTTTGACTAATTTTCAATTTTGTATAATTTTGAATTTTTTAAATTCAAACTCAAATAGGTAAATACTCTTAGGTACATTATAATATCTTGTATACAAGTATGGAGTACGTAAAGTAAAAGGTACCTACGTTTTATTAAGTAGGGTACTAAAGTACCTGCCTTATGTAGTTAGCTGTTATAGTACCCTTAATATATACTTTTATTAGTATTTAGGTATTATTCAATGTAACTTGCATCATAATATGCAAGTACCTATGTATCGGTACTTTACTTACCAATGCTGCAATGTACAAATTTTTTTAACTAAATTTTCTATTTCTAGCTATTTTTTCCTTATTCTACACATAAAAAAAGTAAACTTACCACTTAAAAGTCGGACTTGTTTTGAATCAATCCATAGCTCCAGCTCTGATCTTGAATGCCGATGATTTCTTCGAGATCGACCAATATCAGTGACTTCTTGTCCATTATTTCTGC
>JAQIXA010002203.1:0-19150 GCA_034699045.1 Nanhermannia cf. coronata Gr-Ori-00579 | reverse complement strand
AATTGGTTAGATTTAAAGTTTTTTTTGGCTAGAGTCATTAGTAATTAGTAATTAGTGAGTTTGTCAGGTAGTAATTGGATATCTCGAAAAGATCTGCTGGAAATTAGACTCGAAATACTTTAATTCAGATGGATTAAGAGCTGAAATCAGAACCAACTTTTGAAATAACCACGGATTAACCACTACAAACCATCAAATTAGCTCGGTTTTCAAATTTTAACAAGACTTGTGTTTAATTTCATCCCTTTTATAGTTGAATTTATCTCTATATTTTGGTCTATCTTTACGGCCCTGTATGAAATTAACCCTAAATATTTTTAGTTAAGTTATTTTATACAGGTGTAATTGGATAAAAAAAATAGGGGTAAATTCAACCAAAATAGATAGAGGTAAATTTAAATCTTATAAAAACCATTTTTATTATGCAAGTATCTGGTTTTTCTCTGTCTAGTTGTTTTCAATTTTGAATTTTAAAAAAGTAGATTAATATATAAATAGTGGTAGGTACCTATACTTATCTCAGGTTTCAATTTGAAATCCTAGATTTCGACATGTAAAACTAGGTTTTCAAATTGAAAACTAAAGGTAAGAATGCCAAATTAAAAAATGAATAAACTTTAAATGAGATTTTTTGTATAAAATTATGAAATTTTTTTAACGTTTGGCGTTTAATTGTCCCTTTAAATTATAAATTGAGATTTGAAAAATATGCATCTATTCGGTTTTTTAATGGTCTTTCTGGCCTTTATATGAGGTTTAACATGCAAAGGCCTGAAAGCCAAATATATCATTTCTGTTTCTGATCGAATTGCAATGCAAATAGTTCAAAATTTTCAAGAATTTTCAGGCCTTTGCATGTTAAACCTCATATAAAAGCCAGAAAGCTCTTTAAAACCCCAAGATATCCTTTCAAAATTACCCAAAATCAAGCAATTTTTAAGCAAAACCTTTCGAAAAACGTATTCTAATATACCTATTATAGAATAGTTAAAAACAGACATTTTAAGGATACAGAATAGACCAATTTTTGGCATTACGAGCTAAATAAATGGCTTACATATAGGACTGGTGTACTTGAGTTTAAGCAACAATTTACACTTTTTTTCGAAACTTTGGAAAAATTACTTTTCCCCCCTAACTAACTACCTCAGTATCTAATAAGAACCATTAGGCCGAATCCTATCTTTAGTTCCTATCTACTCGACAAACTCTACACTCTCTCGAAATTTGAGATCTTGAAACAAAAGTATCGATTTTTTGCCTCAAAAAAAGTAGATTTTATGCCAGAATTAGGACCTTTATCTCGAGACGAAAGAGTAGCAAAATTTTATAGATAATTTCTAGGCTTCAAAGAGCTAAATATAACTATATTTTTAATAAAAAAAAATGGCAATATTTGCAATTATTTTCATAATTTGGATATAAATTGAATTTTTTGAAATGAAACTACAAACTTTTTTGATAATTTGATCAATTTTAACTTGAATCAAAAGTAAATGAGGTTTTACTTTTGTAAATATTGAAAGAAGTAGGTATATGCATATAGGGGTAGATTAGGGATAGTTAGGAAGCTTTTTTGTAAATTGAATTCAAAATATAAAAAGGCTTCCGAACTGTCTCAAGATGTAAAATTAGATGTATTAATAATTTTTGATTTGACCTAGAGGTCTGAAATTTACATAGAATTAGATACAGTAAAAAAGGATATATTCGGCTTTCAGGCCTTTACTATGTTAAGCCCCATATAAAGGCCTGTAAGCCCAAGATATCCTTTGAGAAAATATGTAGGGTATTTGGGGTTTAGATGGGTTTATTAAATTTGTTTTTGACATTTTGCGAGTCTTGAAATCTCCCCTTAAAGTGACAGCAAAACATGGAAATTAATCTTCAAAGGTTTCTTTATAGAAAACCAAAAACCCAGAAATAAGATGCCAAACACTTGAGCCTACACTCAACTTTCTCTATAACGTCTTTTTCTATAATTTGTCTAAAAATTGATCAAAACCATGAAGATTTGAGGATATTCAAAAGGATATTTTAGGGCTCTTTATATAGATACTATACCGTATTGTACAATTTATCTCTCAGATCAAAACTGCCATTTTGCTCGATACGATCCATTTGACTTTGACAGAGAAAAGGGACCTAAATAAAATCGCAAGTAAAGCTATCAAAAATATCAAAATTTCAGAAAAATGTATTTCATATACTTTTAAGGTACAAAAATCAGCCTAAAAAGTTTTAAAATCGTGAAATTTATATAGTAGGTAATACTAGGGATAGTTGGGATTTTTTTTTTAATTTAGTCAACCTGTTTACGTCTAAAAACAGGTCAAGTCAGGTCAAAATAACAAAAGTTGAGGCGAAAACTGGCTGTTCAAATTTAGCCAAAGATTCCAAACTATCTCTAATCTACCCCTAATTTTAAACTTGCCTTTATTTATTAAATTCTGGACTCTAAAATACAAAATTTTGGACTTTTTTTTACATTTTGAAATTTTATTGACCTATTTTTGACCTAGTTGTAACCTTACTTGTGTCATTTAGGAGAAGCCTGGTTATATTTGGATGTTTTGAATCGATTTTTTTTTGCGATTTTTTCCTTTGGAAATAAACATAAATAGATAAGTTTAAGTGAGGCAAAGTGTAATATTTCAGGGCAGTAGTTTGCCTGCAAGTGAATAAAATTACCCCATTGGGGGTAAAGCCGACAAAAAAGAACCGACAAAAAAACTGGATAAATGAACTCAATTGACTTTATTTTTTTTATTCTCTTTTTTCTAAAAGATAATGTAAAATAGCCTGAAGAAAAAGAACCCAGTTTTTGTTTTCTACTTTTGGGTCTTTTTGTGCAAAAAAGTAGCTCGCATTTGAACTTTAATTGCCTTTTAGTTCTCAAATATTTTGGAAATATAGGTCGCAAAATTTATCAAATTTTGTTAGCATTCAGACAGAAATCAAAATTTTCATAGTTTGGTAGAAAACGAGGATTTTGGGCGTTCAGTTTTAGACTTTAATTTAATTTCATCCCTATTTTAGTTGAATTTAACTCTGGTTAATTGAATCTAGTAAGACAATTTGATCAAAATTTAGCCAAAAAAGTCGTTTTTTTGACCAAGTTTGACCAAATTCCGTTTTTAAAACGGACAGATTTCCAACAAATTTCAAGCTTTTGGTGCAAATCTGAATCTATGCATATTATGATCATAATTTGAAGACTTAAGTAAGTCTATTTTCATCCCTATTTTGGTTGAATTTACCCCTATATTTTTGGTTTAACTTGATTCTTTCGCATGAGATTAACCCCAAAATATATCTAGTTTAGATTAGGTTATGTTAAACCTTAAGTTCATCTTAAGCTGATATTAGATTAATTTAGGCTAAAAATATAAGGGTAAATTCAACCAAAATATAGATGAAATTAAACGGATCCTATTTTTGTCCAAAATTCGGACATTTTGTGACTTTTTTGTACTTTTTTCAAGTATGGTCCTATTCTATTCTAGAGTATCTTTTCAAATGTTTGGGTAAATTTTATGGTTCTTGAGTTTCCTTTTGAGCGACAAAAAGGAGTCAGCCTTCGATAAAATTTCAATGATTAATCAACCACAAAGTTGTGCACGAGACACAAAGTATCTCTAAACAAGTAAAGGTTCATAAAATAACCATATTTTTATTAATTCAAGTTCTCTTTTACATAAAGATTACATCACTATTACAATTATTGCAACAAAATTGCAAATTCAAACTTTAAATCATTTACCTTATTAAAAAAACTTGCTAAAAAGCTAAGAATTTAGAAAATAAGTCCAAAATTTTGCAAAAAGCTTCAAGAATTTCGAAAAATTTTTGAAAAAAAAAATATTGAGAATCTTGAAATTGCTATAAATTATATGACAAGTAGATATTTACAGCAATACTTGTATTCTATCAAATTATAATCGTAATTAGTTTAAATTTTGATACTTAAAAATGACTTTAAATTATTTTCATTTCTATTTTGATTGAATTTACCCCTATGTTTTTGGTCCAACTTTACCTCTGTATTCGGTATGAAATTAACCCAAAATTTTTAAAAATCCTCCCCAAATCTAAGCTAATCTAATAAAAAAGATTTGAGTTTATTTCATATACAACTGTAACCACATCTATTGAATCAAAATTTGACAAATTTTCTAAATTATAAACGTGATTGACTTTTAAAAATTTACTTTTTATTTCAAAATCAGAAATATCAAAGGATATCAAAGGATCTTGGGGTTTTAATGGATCTTCCAGGCTTTTATTTATGAATTTTGGCATGGCAAATTTAGGCTTGAAATCCGATTTGATCCTTTAGATATATTCTCATTCTCATTCTCAAGTTTATTGTACAAAAATCCCTATTTTGATCGAATTAACCCTTATATTTTTGATCTAACCATATGAAATTAACCCAAAATTGTTTTAGTTTTGATTATTTTAGATTAAGATAGGTTAGGATTTTTTTAAATTTTGGGTAAATTTCATACTCGAGCAGGGATATAACTAGTTAGACCAAAAATATAGGGGTAAATTCAATCAAAATATAGATGAAATGAATTTAGTCATCCATTACCAATTTATTTTTAGTAAAAAAATTGCAAAAATTTTGTCATATTATCGTACTTTGGGGGCTAACTTAAAATAAAAAAATTCAATTTTTTCTAAATTTATGTCATTTTGCTCGTTTTCCCTACTTTACTTTGAGAATTTCAAATACTACTTACTGTACAGTATATTGACTTTACTATTGATAAGACTAGTACAAAGTATATCAAATCAATATCCTAAGTTTGTATTTTGTATACCTACTTTAGATACTTTAGATACTTTAGATACTTTAGGCACTAGGGCCTTTTTTAGAAGTATTTTTAAAGTGATCTCAAGTCAAATGGTAAATTGCATAGAAAAGTTCAAAACATTTTAAAAAGTTGTACCCCAGAATTTCTAAACAATTTCTCCATTTTTGCAAACAGACCCTGAGAATTTATAATGCAAATTACTGAAACTAAATTTTGTGAGAGTCTATGAGAAAACGGGCCCTTTTCTCTTACACTATACAATTGAAATTTCATTTAAAATTACCCTACAAATATGTATCCAAGGTCAAATTGTAAAAGTTTTGACCTAAATATGGGGTACCTCAACTCAAACTACCTATATGCAGGGTTAGATTAGGAAAATCGCTCTTTTTTAGAATATAAACAGACTGTTTTAACCTGAAATTAATTTGAAAATATTTTGGCTATACACAGATATAAAAATTTCAAATCGAAAAATTTCTGTTTCTATTGAAAACACGCTCAAACTATCCCTAATCTACCCTTATATAGGTACTTATTAGAAACTTAATTTCAAGGATATCTTCAGTTTCAAATGGGATTTTGGGCCTTTATATGAGGTTTTACATGGTAAAGGTCAAGAATTTGAAGATATCTTTCAAATAATTTCAAACGGAAATAACTTAAAAAAATTTAGGCCAAAATTTTGGATTGATTGAATTTAAATGGAATGTAAAAACTACAATTTTTTTAAGAATTTGACGAGATAAACTTTAATCATTTGTATAACTACAATTGATAGTATTTGAAAGTATCTTCAAGTTTTAAGTTGATTCTACAAGTTTGAAAAATGCTAAAAAAAATGATCCTTTTTCTGTAATCTAGCCACAAATTTCAAGTCTAGTATAACCAGCAGTACTATAGTATTATAAAAGTCAAGCTATCATTTGCAAATGTTCTCAAAATCGAGAAATTTCGTCTCAATTTGGTAAATTTTTCGACTTTTTTTCCCCTCAATATAATTCCGAATCACTTTACTTTCTACAATTTGAATTCAAATTTGACTTTCACTTCAAAACTCGACTAAAATTTCACTTTCTCCATAAGAGACCATGCTAAACTTGCTATACCTACTTAAGTATTTACCATAGAACAAAAGCATTTGGCTTTTTTTGGCTCGTAGAACCTTTAAAATTTCTATTTTTGACTCCTAAATGGATTCTTATGTATCCTAATACAGGGTATTTTAAAAATACATGCTCAAATCTAAATTTTATTGATATACCTATACCTATCTATTAAAGTAGATATACCTAAACGATTTTTAGATTTTCCTGACAAAATGACTCAAATTTTAAACCAAAAAGACTTATTTTTTAAACATTATTTAAGCCTGTATACTAGGCTTTAATCAACTCACTAGAAGTTGATTATTAATTGTGCGAGCAAAGCAATGCAGATTCACAATTTGCCCCATTTTTCGGGTTAAAGGTCAATTTTCGGGGTCAGAGGTCAACTCCCGGGTCAAACGGATATCAAATTCGGAATCTCCGTCATCGATTACCCCTATAGCCACTTAAATCTCATTTTTCCCATTTGATTAACATGGGGAACCCTTAAAGAGTCCCCTGTACCCCAAGGGGTGGGGCAATCTGAAATTTTTTCGAGAATGCACAACTAGACCCTATGGGGGTCCTTCATGCCAAATTTGGTCAAGATCGGTCCAGTAGTTCTCGAGTTATCCTCTGGACAAACGACAAACAGACAGATAGACAGACAGACGGACAAAGTGCAAGCAAAGTTGAATAGTAAGTGCTCGCTTCGCTCGCACAAAAAAATATAATCTGCTGGTCAACTACGAGTTTAAAAATCTCAAATTTTTGTTCAAAAATTCATTAATCTATATAAATTAAATGAGAATACATGGCCTTGTAGACCTTGTACTTTTTATAATATGGGTCTTACTTTTTTAAGAACATGTATATGTATATGTATATGAGAAAAAGCATACGAAAATAGTGAAAAAATTGGCTTTCTGTAATAGATAATTACATTTCCTGTGATTTTACAAAGAAAAAGTACAAAAAAATCAAATTTTTTACTTAAAAATGAGCTAATGGATATTTTAAACTCGATTTTCTGCCAATTCAAATTGAATTTTGCCATACTTGGCTAATTGTATTACAGAGATATTGTAGAGGAACATACACAATGAACATTTTATAAAATTTGGAAATTTTTAAGAGTTTTTGAAACCAATTAACTTTTTTCCAAAGTTCTGCAGAAAATGAAACTTTTAGCTTTTTTTAAGGAGATTTGCAAACTTTTAGAAATTAAACCTGATTAAACCTGATACTTGATTTAAAAGCTAAAATCAATCTATAAGTAAGCAAAATAAACTTTTTTTAAGATAAAAAATATCTTAATTATTTAGTTTAAAACTTGTCTTATAGGTAAGTAAAAAGTACTATAATTATGTAATTGCATTATTTTCGAAAGAAATTTCAAAAATTTCTTGAAAATTTTGCTACTTTTTGGAACTTTCAAAGCTTAAAGCTTACTTATTTGTGCTTAATTACTCCGTAAGACAGTACTGGACAATTTAGCTCGATTTTAAAAGATTTTAAGGGATTTCTACAAAAGGATACCAAAAATATAAGGCTAAATTCAACTAAAATAGGGTCCAAATTAAGTCCTTAAAACAAGAAATTTCCAATGATGTATTCGCTTTTCAGGCCTTTGCATGTTAAACCTCACATAAGCCATAAAGTCCATTATAACCATAAGATATCCTTTCATTTTGACGATTTTGAAATAAAAAGTCAATCAAGTTTATTTTATAATTTAGAAAATGTGTCAAATCCGTTTTATTCAATAGATGCAGTTTCAATAGATTCTAATACGAGTCAATCTTTTGTTCAAAGTTTTGCAAAATTTGTAAATTTGAAACCGAATAATTGATAGAGATTCGAAAATTTAGAAAAATTTTAAAAATAGATTTTTGAAAACTACTCCCATTAGAACCCCAAGATAAATTTCATTTTGACAATTTTGAAATAAAAAGTAAATTTTTAAAAGTCACTCGTGTTTATAATTTGGAAAATTATGGAAATTTTATGATTCAATAGATATTTAACACTTCGAATAATTGATTGATAGAGATTCGAAAATCTCTAAATTTTTAAAAATACACTAGATGGGTCAAATACTGGTGTCGATTTATGCTGTTTTAAATATTTTAGTGAAAATATGACAGAATCTATTTGATTATGCAAAGCCAAATTTCTAAATTTTAAATTAAAGTTGATTGACTTTTAAAAAACATTTTATTTCAAAATTATCTAAATGAAAGGATATCTTGGGGTTATACTGGGCTTTCTGACCTTTATATGAAACTTAACATGCAAAAGCCTGAGAACCGAATACATCTTTAGGGTAGAATCCTTTAATCTTT
Organism: Nanhermannia cf. coronata Gr-Ori-00579; assembly: GCA_034699045.1. Taxonomy (NCBI): domain Eukaryota; kingdom Metazoa; phylum Arthropoda; class Arachnida; order Sarcoptiformes; family Nanhermanniidae; genus Nanhermannia; species Nanhermannia cf. coronata Gr-Ori-00579. The sequence goes on along the minus strand of JAQIXA010002203.1, from coordinate 10,894 downwards.
TAAATTGGCTAAAATGGTAAATTACTGTCTTAATTAAGCACAAATAAGTTTTAAGCATGGAAAACTGCTAAAAATATCAAAATTTTCAAGAATTTTATTTTATTTTCCTCGAAAACAATGCAGGGGTTGAATATACAGATATAGGGATAGCTAAGAAATGTTTTCGAAAGGATACGTTAGGATTTCAGACCTTGCTAAACCTCATATAAAGGCCAGAAAGCCCAAGATATCTGATTTTGATATAAAAAGTAAATTTTTAAATTTAAAAGTCAATCAGTTTATAATTTAGAAAATTTGACTTTTATGATCAAATAGATATGTGTTCTTCAATTTATTAAATTTACCATCTAGAATAGAAAGATTAAAGACAGACGATAATTTTCCATACATCTATTGTTAAAAATATCGAAATTTTCGAAACACCATCAAATATTCGGTTTAAAATCTACAAAATTTTGTAAAATTTTAAACAAAGGATATCTTGGGGTTTTAATGGGATTTCTGGCCTTTATATGAGGTTTAACACGGTAAAGGCCTGAAATCCTAACATATCCTTTCAAAAACATATCCGAACTATCCCTATATATTCAACACCTATATTATTTTCGAGGAAAATTTTTTATAAAATTCTGGAAAATTTTGATACTTTTACCAATTTTCAAAGCTTAAAACTTGCATTTTAAAATTTTCATGGGATTTCTATCCAAAGGATATATTCTGTTTTCAGGCTTATGTTAAGCCTCATATAAAGGCCAGAAAGACCATTAGAACCCTTTGTCCTATTCTGTATATACTTTGTTCAAAATTTTACAAAATTTTGTAAATTTTTAATCGAACAAATCAACTAATTCAAAATCTATTGAATCAAAAATTTGGAAATTTTCCTTAATTACAAACTTAATTGACTTTTAAAAATTTACTTTTTATTTCAAAATTGTCAAAATGTCTAATACGAGTAGGGAATTCTCATTTCAAATTTTTTTTTTTACAAAAATTTGTATCCAAAATGTCAATTTTAGCTGAACTAGATAGAGTCTAAGAATTTTCAAAAAAGTAGAATTATATTAGGGGTAATGTTTAATCTCGTCCCTATTTTGGTCGAATTTACCCCTATATTTTTAATATAACTTTACCACTACGTATCTTACTTGGGTAAATTTTGATCAAAAATATAGGGGTAAATTTAACCAAAATATGGATGATATTAAATCAGATCCTTAGAATTATCGTAAAAAATTGAACAATTTTGAAGGAATTTTGTACAAAAATGGATGCTTTTGAGATGTTTTTAAGCGTTTTTTGTGCCGTCTGTTCTTATCATAAATCCAATTTCCCATTGTCTTATAGGTTTAATTATAAAATAAAAGTAAGGATTGTATTGTAACAGGGGGAAACTAACGAGATATACTACTAGTATTTTCCTACAACTCCACAAGTCAAAATGAACTCGAATTTTGTAATTTTATCTTTTGAAAAAACAAACTTTTTCAAAAATATGTGGAGATTTTGCTACATTAAATTCTATCAAAAGTTGAAATTTTCATTCAAAATTCGCGATTTTATTTAAATAGTCAATTACAAAGACAAAAAGTCTTTAAATGTAGGGGTAGATTAGGGGTAGTTCGGAAATTTTTTAGAATTTGGACTGCCTTTTTCACCTTAAAGGTTATTATTTCGACCTGAAATTTATATAGAGGGATAGACAAGACAGCAAAAAAACAGGTCAAATGGACATAAAACAGTCTTTCCAAATTTCAAAAACGTAGATTAGGTATATATTTTTTGAAACTATTTTGACATTTCGACAGCCTGTTTTTACCTGAACCTGAGCAATTTGACCTAAAATTTTTACATCTATCAGTACATAGTTATACCTAAAAAATAGTCAAAATATTCTCAAGAAAAGAGGTAAAATTTCAACTTGTTTATTAGATGAAAATAGGCTATGCAAATTTCAAAATAGTGCCCGAACTATCCCTAATCTACTTCTACCATAAAGCATAGAATAATGAATCTATAAGATAAAATTTGGCTATTTTGTAACTGTAAAAGTAAAATCGATGTAAAATTTCCAAAATTTTGAAAATTTTTATCAAAAATTAAATTATGAAAAAACGCTACAGATAAATACTGATAGAAGGTTTGCTTTCTGACTTTAAAAAATTTGTCCAATCGTGTAGAAACCCCCTTAAGATAAAAGCCCATATATTTATGTACTACGAGTAGTCTATAAGTTGGTATGTTTCACTAAAATTTTTAAGAACCCTTCTGGAGAATCCTGGAGAAATAAACTCATTTATTTCAGTTTCTCCAAAAGAGAAATTCCATTTCAACTCAATTTCCTCACTTTTTTCCTTACTTTTTTTTCTACTTAAAATTCCAGCATGTGAGTAGTGAGGAGCTTAAAGGGTGGTCCAAATTACTTCCTCTATATTATTAAGGACTAGTTTAATTAACCCAAGTCAAAATATTATGACAATAAAATAATTTCTAAACATCATGGAAAGCTCGAAAATTCACTTGAAATCATACAAAATGACATAAAATATCGATGAAATTTCAAAATTTTATAGTAGTATTCTTATCTTAATTGCAATTTGAAGTCCTAGTTTTAGTCAATTAGAGTATACTACGAAATCCAGTATTACAGAATTGAAATTTGAGTTAAGAATACCACTGTGAGAATAATATGATCTTAATCTTAGCTTTTGAAATAGTTGTATTCTTATTTCATTTCAATTTTACATCGTAGTTTTAGTCCATTTGAACATTACTAAATCCAGGATTTCAAAATTAAAAAGATATTTTCGGCTTTCAGGCCTTTTGAATGTTCATAGAAAGGCCAGAAATCCCATTATAATCCAAAGATATCCTTTGAGATTTGAGTTTTAATTAAATTGAGAACATAACGAAATCCAGGATTTCAAAAGTGAGAAAAGAATACCACTATCATTAATGATCTAATCGTATCTAAAATGCTAAATCTAAAATATAAAAATTTCAAATTTCTTACATTTCAAAGGCAAATTCTCAGTTTTTTTGACATGAAACTATAAAAATTGACCCTATAATTTGACCTAGAGGTCTGAAATTATTAACTAACTAAACTGGAAGCCACAGAGAGAATCTATAAATTAAAATTTCGGAAAATACCGGGTTAAAATTAAAAAAGGGTCGAAAATTTGTGCATAAAAACGGGATTTTTTGAAATTTTTTTGAGACTTTTTTTCGAATTCCATCAGGTCTCATTTCATTCTGTAATTCCCAATTGAGTAGGAAATCCTCAGTTCAATTTATTTCCTAAATAACTGAACATAAATACAATACAAAGGAGTCTCTATATAAAGTACTGGGTATAGTAGTAGTAAATATCTTTCGATTCAAACAAAATAGATTATTAGATATTATTTTATTATTTATATCTAAATTTCATTTCTCTCGAAAATACTGATATGCAGTGTAGTATAAATATAAATAAAGTAAACTGAGCTGTGTAAAGGGAAAGTAAGTAGACCGAGAACCCTCAGATATGAATTTACTATAGGGTACTTATAAAAGGGAAACCACATTCTAAGAACAAATTTTGAAATACACAAATTTTTGTTATTTTTATAAATTGGAAAGACGATTTGATTTTCAACGTTCATAAAATACGTCATTTTATTTTTACAGATGTTGTTGATATAAAAAATTATGAAAAATTTCTTTCTCTAAATTCCAAAATTCTAAATTTTTTGCTTTGGTTTGGAATGTTATACAATTAGCTAAAAATGGCATATTTTTGTACAAATAACAAAAAAACGGTCAAACTTTGGTAAACTCTTCATATAATAAGGATAAGGATACCCTTTATAAAGCTTATAGATCATTTCGGCCATTATGATTTTACAAATTTTTGCAAAACTTGTACAAAATATTGACAAAATTTCTCATATAAACATCTCAAAAATGATCTCAAAAACTCTAAACTGCCTTTAAAAAGTGCAAAATTTACTTTATCTTGCAATGCCGTTACATAGAAAGCAAAAGACTTGAGTACCTATATGCAAAATTTACAAAATTTTTAAATATTCGTAACCTGAATTTATAGCATTTTTAGAAAATTTAGATATTTTTATCAAAAATTACGATATTTTGAATTTGAAAAAAGGTTCAAAATTGGTTGGTTCTCTCCTCCTTATTTGCTATACCTAAATATATGTGGATTTTTTGATATTTTTTGTCAAAATTTTCGATATTTTGTTAACTTTTCAGATTGATAAATATTTTTCAAAAAACGTTCAAATTTGGCTCGTTTCCCTTTTTTTGCGGTAAATATTTGTAATTTAGAAGAAGAATTCGATTTGAATTTGAATTGCAATTCAAATCCTCAGCAGCAAGTCAAAAGAAATTTCTTCTCAGACTTTCTTAGAATTTGAAAATCTGCTGTTTTGCACATTTCCATTTCAATTTTCAAAAATAAGTAGCCCATTTATACCATAGACTTTAGTACTACTACATATTATAGTGTATTTGTACTTATTTAAATGGGTTTTCAATCAGAGAAATGTAATCAAGATATTTATTTCGAAATCAAAACCACAAAAGCCCCTTTAGAAATAAAAGAGAAATAAAGAAATTCGAGCAAAATCTTTCAATCGAAATGAATTTTGTAGGCATCTCATTCAATCCTCAATGTAACTGCTAATAATAGAAATAAAATACAATCCAAATTACTATTTTATTTTCAATTTCAAGTCTTAAGTACTCGTATTTATTTGGACTACTTGATTTGATAAAGTCAAATACCAGCTTAGAAAATCTCGAAATAACCCTCAAATTCAATCAAAAAAGCTCGATTTTTACGATTATTCTCAAGATAAACCATCAGATTCGAGTCAAATTTTGAGAAAAATATCTAGATTTTCTAAAAATGCTATAAAATCAGGTAACGGATAATTAAATTTTTGCAAATTTTTGCAAATAAATACTCAAGTATGTTAAAATTTTTACTTTCTATGTAACGGTATTGCAAGATCAAGTAAATTTTGCATGTTATAAAGTTAATTTAGAGTTTTTGAGGTCATTTTTGAGATGTTTTTATGAGAAATTTTTAATTTTGTCAAAATCTGGAACAAGTTGTGTAAAATTTTGTAAAACTATAATGGCATATACTTATAAGCTTTAAAGGTATCTATTATTTCTAGATTCTAGAGTTTACCAAAGTTTGATCGTTTTTTGATATTTGTACAAAAGTATGCCATTTTTGGCTAATTGTATAAAATTCCAAAGCAAAATTTTTAGAATTTTTGAATTTAGAGGAAATTTTTCAAAATTTCACATCGCAAATTGAACTTGCAAATTGTTCTAGAGAATTCAACTATTTTTTAAAGATAAATTGACGTATTTTATGAACGTTGAAAATCAAATCGTCTTTTAATTTATTAAAATAACAAAAAAACTTTGGACAAAGTTTTAGGCTTTTTAAACTATACTGTCCACTATTTCTTTTTTTGAAAGGTTCAAGCCTCTAGGTCTCGAGAAAGTACCCGAAAAATCATCTTAAATTGAATGCTTGAGAGATTTAGCACAATTTTTATAATTTTTAAGGATTATTTCGACTTTTTTCATAAAGAATTTCAACAAAAATGTATTTTTTTGCTAATTTTTTTCAGAGCCAAACTGGTTTCTTATCACTTTGAAAACCTAGATTTCGTAAGTAGTCAAATGCACGAAAACAAGGATTTCAAAGTTATGCTTTCTTCCTGAAAATGGATTTTTTTGAGGTTATTTTATGAATTTTCTATCAAAATATTAGGATAATTGCAATTAAATTTGTCCTAAGGGGACCAGTTTAATTTTGAATTTTTTATGAGAGATTTCGTAATTTGTGATTTGGACCATAACCTTCTTCTGGTCATAAATTTGTCCAAATTGGCTACCTTCCTTACCATTAAAAAGACCTTTACTTTTGTGACACACTTTTTTATGTCAAAGTGCTTAAAATTAGATTCAATTTGTAGTTGGGAAATGTCATATTTTTTGGGGAGATCTCAGGACTTGTGTTTTATTTCTGTCGTAAAAGTGCCAATTTAGTTGGGGGAATCTAATGGACCAAACCTGTAGCAAAAATTACTACAACATCTAGTTATGTAGGTACCTTTGTATCTGTAGGTAGGTAGTATAAGATAAGGCTATGACCAAAGTTCACAGAAACTTGAGTTCGAAAGTCGTGAATTTTTTACAACTTTCAGAATAATTAATATCAATTTGGAGAGCTACCCAAGACCCAAGATTACTAGGGCTTTTTAGCTCGCAATTTTTATTCAAAGGATCTATTCGGCTTTCAGGCCTTTCCTAATCTTCATATAAAAGCCATAAAGCTCATTAGAACCCAAAGATTTATCTTTTGTAAAGATAAATTTGACCAATTTTGCGGGATTTTTGGGTCAATTTTAACTGGCATTTTCCTCAATTTAAACGAAAACCGAGTTTTCAAAATCCTCATTTTCAAAGATCTCCTTAAAACCCTCAATTGAAATAAGGGTTTCGAACACGAAAATTTCGAGTTTGAAATCTTTTAGAAAATTTAAATTTTGAATTTGTACTAAGCACTTATTTTTGAGATAAAATTTTAAAAAATTTGTCAAAACTCGTAAGATTTTGTGTTTTTTTTTAAATTTCGAGCTTGATTTCCCGACTATAACGAGCTTTTGTACTTTCTTATGGCTTTTTTGCATTAAGAAATCCTTTTTTAAGGTCTAATACTATAAGTACAAGTAGTTTAGTACTAGGAGAGTGTAAAAATTTGGACGCAAAAAAGTGACTATTTTTCTGGGAGTTTGGTTTTTGAAGATTAGCTTCGACCCATTTAACCTAACCTAGGCTTTCTAAGACTGTATAGAAAGCCCATTAAACCTTCAAGTAGATCTCCAATTCAATTAAGTGCCTCTACAAACCCTCAGGATAAATACTGATGAGGAAAAAAAAACCGAAAAAAACTCAAAAAAGTTGGGCAAAAAAAACCGAAAAAACCGAATGAAAAATAAACCAGGAAGTACTAGTAGTGTATTAGATTGACTTTATTTGAGCCAGCTCGATCTCAATCAAAAAACCAAGCCTGGTTTCTTACATACAAAGTATCACATTTGGATAATATATTACTACCAGAACAACCTGGAGGAAAAAAGCTCGAAAATTCAAATAAATTATTTCAAAATACACTATACCTTTATCAAGGATAATATGAAAAAATTGGAAGAAATTTATAAAATTTCAAAATTTAGAACTTGTAGTAGTATTCTTATCTCAATTTTGAAGTTGAAATCCTGGTTTTCGTTTATATGATTACAATGCAAAATCTAGGATTTCAAAATTGGAATTTGAGATAAGAATTCTAGAAAAGGCCATTTCAAAAAAATATTTCATAAAAAAGTCTAATTTATTTTAATAGTTACAATGATGATTTCTTGCAAAAAGGCTTTGATTTAAAAATTTTCCCTATTTTGGTTGAAATTATCCCTATATTTTTTGTCTAGCTATATTCCTGTATGAAATTAACCCAAATTTTTTAAAAATCTTAACCTAACCTATGTTAAGTAAAAAAAAAATTGGGGTTTTCATACAGATTAAAGTGTAAAGTTCAACCTAAAATATAGTGGTAAAATCAGCCAAAATAGGGATGAAATTAAACTCAAGGCATATTTTAATGTAGGTATTATTCTTATTTTAAAATTCCAAATCCTAGATTTCGTAATATAATCAGATTGACAAAAACTAGGATTAGCAAAATTTAGATTTTCGTTCAGTTTTTTGCTATCTGTATTTGAAAAGTACAGACAATCATAATAGCTCGAATTTATAAAATTTATACCTAAAATTTATTTTGAAATTTAAATTAGATATCCTTCGTAGTAAAATTTATTTATAAGCAGTAGTATTAACCTATGCAGTTCCTTACAGATACAGTATACTACCTCTATAAAGTAAATTTAGTCAAGATTTAAGTATACAAAGGGTATCTTTATAAGTAAATCTCTGTGTATTTTCAAAATTTCCAACTCAATTTCCAGGTGAGTTATCAGCTCAAGAAATTGAAAAATTAGCACACGAGCCAAAAAAAGCCCTCGAGGATTTTTTTAGCCTCAAAATTTGCATTCAAAACCTATCCAAGTTTTTCTTACACGTTTAATTTACCAATATTATATAGCTTCTGAAATAAATTGATAAATAATATTTGTATATTTAGCCAAAAATCGATCGAATTTTAGAAATTAATCTGTACCGATTATACAATAATCTATATACTATACATAAGCTTTAGATATGAATTATTTTTTTAATTTTAATGACAATTTCATTTCATTCAAAATGAAATTGCATTTTTTTTCTTTTAAAGATTGCCCACTTCTATAATGATAATTGTGTAAGAATGTTATTAGGTTTTTTTATAAACCAAAAGTTAGAAAATTTTGAGAAAATTTGTGATTTTGATAGAATATTTTAAGAAAATTGTGAAAACTTTTTAGTTTTACCTGCTCTGATTTGAACTTCTCGACTGAGAATGGATCCATGTGAGTTTGAGGCGAGGCAGTGTATAGAGACAGTGTGAATATCTGGTCGGTAGCCCCCTGGCGAGAATGGAGAATAGAGGAGAGAGCCATCTTGTGAAGTATATCTGAAATACAAATGAAACCTCGCCTTAAACTCTTATAAATTTTGATTTCCAAATTACATCTAAAGGTTCAAAATAGCAAATATCATACTAATGGTTAATGGTTAAAGGCCTTTTATATGAGATTTAACATGCAAAGGCCTGAAACTGAAAACTGCATATACCCTTTCAATATGAAATCCTAGATTTCGTTCATTTGTTCATCTACATAAAAGAAATCTAGGATTTATAAATAGGAAATTAGATAAGAATACCACTTCTAAGGTCTAAAATCTAAAAATTGCGATTTAAGATAATTTTAGATAAAAATGTTAAGTACCTAAGTGATGGTACATCAATGAGGATCTGACCATCTCTCGAGTTGACCCATTTGACCTGAAGGGGGCTCGAACCCCTGGCTGTGCAGTTCAAATGAAGCCCAGCATCATTCATAAAATCAACCCTGGAATAATTACAAAATATATAAGAAAAATTCTGAAATAAAATTTTGTTTTATTTGCTATACCTTGAAGGTGGTTCTTGAATAAAGCTCGGACCAATCGATTCATCATATAGGCAAACGAATCCTATCAAAAAAAGTATAATAGGTATTTAAAAATTTCGTTTCCAAAAATTTCAAAATTTTTGGCATTTTAACATCGATATAACTTTGAAAGATGCAAATGTCTTAAAATTTTATTTTACAAATACAGGTTTAGGAATTGTCACAAAAACGATAAATTATATCATTTATTATAGGGGTAGATTAGAGATAGTTTGGACACGTTTTTGAAAGGATATCTTGGGGTTTATAATGGGTTTTCTGGCCTTTATATGAGTTTTAATATGCAAAGATGAATACACTCTTTCAAAAATTTCAATTTTTTATAATTTTTCAAATGTAATTTCCAGATCGCACTATTTGATTTCAAAAAACCTTTAAAAATTAAATAGATCATCATTTAACCTTGTGCATGATTATTGAGATATTGATCCAAAAATTATGTAAACAATAAAAAAATAAAAAATTTAATCAAAATTAGCATTTTTATCCTTCAAAGGATATTTCCGAGTTTTAGGCCATTTCATGTTAAGCCTCATATAAAGTATAAAGGCCAAAAAACCCATTAAAACCTCAAGATATCCTTTGACTTCATATGGGCATAAAAGTAATTTTTATCAAAAAATTAAGAATTCTAAAATGATTATAAATGATCCATGTGATCAATTAATTAGCTGTAAGTCAGTCTCTCTTTTTGTAATCCATCACAAATTTCTGTCAAAATTTGTCAAAATTTCAATTCCTCATTAATCTCACTTGACTTTTATTTCCCCCCCTTGAAAAAATCGATTAAGTAGCCTATTCTCGGAGTTTTTGTCAAGTGTCTTAAAACAGAATAAAATGGATTATTTATTCTACTTTATTATATATCGGTCATAGACCATTTGGTCAATTAGCAATATTGTCAAAAAATTTTAGATTTTAAGTATTTTCTCAGATTTCAAAATTTTTCTGAAAATTACAAATTAGTTCAGAATTCTGTACATGAATTTCAAATGAAATAGATATTATACAGGGGTAGATTAAGGATTGTTCAGTTGAATCAGTTGAAATTTTGACCCAGCTTTTATGTCAATATTTACTCCTAGTTCTGGCTAAAAAAGATTCTAAAACCTAAATTTTGACCTAAATTTCAAAATTTAGGTCAAAATATTCCTAATCTAATTCGGAAACGTTGTTGAAATGGACCCCATTTTCTTCTGAACCAGTTGACCATTTGAAATGAAATTTGTTTGAGAAAATCTGGTTTATCTCTACATATACGAGATATAAGAATTTCAGATCAAAAGTACACCTTCAGCAGGTGAAAGCAAACTTTCCATACGAAAACCTGTCCAAATTATCCCTAATCTACCCCTATTTATTAGAATAACATGATTTTTTTTGACTAATTTTGGTTAACCTAGAGGTCTGAAATGAAATTGAAAGTTACTACTTATCTTAACATTGCATTGGTTCAAAATCAACCATAATAAGATCCTTTTGCCTCTAGCATATCCCAAATATTTAGGATATTTTTCTTAAAATCCGATTTAATGTATGTATGTATTTTCTAGGAGTCTGATCCGAAGATCAGAAGCCGCGCAGGACACTGTATAATCGGTCCCATTGCAGACTCTCCCGTTATGCAAATTAGATTTGCAATACATTATCGATGATCAATCACATTTGAGTGTTTATGCATTTTCTCTATATACAAA
>JAQIXA010002202.1:0-19152 GCA_034699045.1 Nanhermannia cf. coronata Gr-Ori-00579 | reverse complement strand
AAAAGTAATCTTAATTGATTCAAATTGTTCAAATCAATTAGGACCAGGTACTTTTGAACTTTTTTGAAAGTTCAAACTCACCTTTTTTGAAAGTATCTCTGGATTTTTAATTAATTAAATACGAATTTTTCCCGAGTGTTGCAAAATTAATGAAAAGCAGAAAGTGGTTTAAAGCCTTGTTTGTTGATTTAAATTTAAACTTGATAATTTACCAACATTCTTGGACACTAGTATAGTAGTACATAGCAGAATGTATGTAAATAGTAAATAGCAATAAAAACAAAGTTGACTTTGAGCTTTTAAATGAATAAGTATGAACATATACTCGTAGTTTTTTAATGATTAATAGTACGAAATGGACAGTACTGCCCTAAAAATCTGTCTGCCACTTTTTCAGGTATTTTAAAAAATGCTTTAAAACCTTACAATTCCTTACAAAGGTATCCGTATTTAAAAAGATCACAAAAAGTCTGATTTTTTACCTTTTTTGATAAAATTAATTACATTTACAATTACGCGAGAGATAAAGAGCTTTTTTTGAGGATATTCTAAACCAATTTTTGAGTTTTAAACTTTCAAGATGGTTTTACCAGTTAAAAATACATTTTACCCTAGTATATTTATATTGGGCACTAATGGTTTTTTAAGCTTAAAATATAGAGAATATAGAGTACCCTACCCTAGTTTGTTTTGTTGATTGACATTTACTACAAGTAGGTATTCGGTATTACAGAATATACTCAAAAATTTCCATTTAAAAACTGTAAAGATAAAGCAAAACTTCAATTTAAAAGTAAAACTACTATTGGTAGGGTACTATATCAGTATTCTACTGGTAGTAATTTGAAGTATTCAATAATGAATATTGTTTAATCGGCTAATCGTCAAATGTGTAATAGCCCATAAGAAATATATGAAATGTCTCATAAGCCATTCTATTTACCTACTTTAGACTTTTAGATTAATCTTATTAATAATACAACTTAAGCTAATAGAACCTAAAGCTACATTTGAGAATTTTAAATATTTTGAAAACTCAAAATTCAACTCTCTCAATACTATTACTATAAATAGTAGGACTTTTTTACAAGGGGATTTATTGATTTAGTAAATCCTTTTCGCTTTATTTACTTTCCAATAAAAATATTCAAGAATTTGTAGAATTTGCTGGATATTTTCGACATTTTCCTACAATTTTATATTATACCTATACCTACTACTGTGGATAATTCAGGGACTTTAACCTTCCGGATCCCGGCATTCGGCATGAAGAAATCAACGGAAATAAAAAAATATTTTGTTGAATTTTATTATTATTTTTTGTGATATTTTTTCAGTTTTTGAGCAGGAAGGAGTTAGAACTAATGTTCTCATTTAAATACCTGACTTGTACAGATAAATACACACACTATATACACTAGTACATAGTACAGTATTTAGTATGTATATAAATAAATAATCTTAAAGTTTATTTCTTTAAGAGAAAGTGAAACTTAATTTCAGACCCAAGTACAAAATGAGTAAATAATTATTAGGTTCAAGTCAAGAGAAAGTCGAAAAACACGCCGAGTATTCGCACTTAAACTTGAATACATTTATTCATGTAAGACATTTGGGCAAAAATTCAAAATGCCATATTTTTAATAAGTAGGTACTATTGTACTATTACCTAGAATATCATTAAAAAACCTAAGATTTGATATTACTTTAATGAACCTTTAAAAATCTGTTTTGTTCCGTTTTTGAATAAATTTTTTAAAAAATTGTTAATTTAGTAAAAAAAAGGTGATATTTTTGTACAGATGAGTAAACTAGGCGGTACTAGGTATATCAGTACAGAAAGTATGCATCTGAATCTGAAATACAGAATGTATCTGAAACTGAAATACGAATATTCTTAAATTATTGTTTGACTCCATTTACGTTATGAAATGACAAAAAATTGTTTAAAATGGTAAAAAATTAGATGATATGTTTGAATTTGATTTAGCAATTAGCACAAATTTTTGTTCTAAATATGTAAATGAAAGTATCCTTGTTTCTACTAGTAGACCATATTGTAAGTACTACTGATATTTGAGTGATTTTCTAATTTTGTAAACTTCGTACTAACAAACTACTAATACATGTACAAGTTTAATTATTTTTCTAAATAGTTAATTAACCCAACTAATTTCAAAAGTATTACAAAGTTTGCAATAAGTTACATTTAATTTAAACTTTCAAGTGAAATTGAATGTGAATCAAGATTGTAGGTTATTATTACCAGTACTAGTACTAGTACTAGTACTATCTATTTACGGTTATATTATTGATTTTACAAGACCTAGAATAGAATGAGAAAAGGATTAGCTTGACTCACAAAACATAGTACCCTACTAATAATAAATACCCTACTACATTTATGCTTTTTGTATTGTATTATGTCATTTTACATTATACACTAGACTACCATGTATACGAGCACTATAGAGGCTCTATATGTACATATAATACTATTACATCAAATCACATACACTTTACTCAGGTTCAGCTCTAAAATAATTTATAAACATTCAGGAAATGAACTTTAAACTATCCTTCGAAATTTCGAAATTTCGTAAAATTCAAGATTCAAAATCAAAATACAAAATCTGCCTGCTGTTCTGCCTGTAGGCAAATTTGAGTAAATTTAGATTTAGATTTATAGCTGGCTGATTTGATGAGAGAAACACTCGAACAAAATCCTCATTTGCATATTTCCCATTGTTTTCCATTATTTATTTGACATATTACATTATGTAATACAGTTGTTGTAGGTACACTTTTAGGATACACTTTTAGGATAAATCTGGTTATCCTACAAATGAAAAAATGCCTTTTAATTTAACTTAAAATTAATTATTTCCCTGTCCACCACTCGATCAATTGAAAATTTAGGCTGAGATTTCCTCAGTTGGACACACAAATGTTTAACTACCCACTGTTTTACAAACTTTGAATAAATATCCAATTAAATGACTTAATTTGAACTTGTTTGTGTAAATTCCCAATTTGCAATCCCATTAGGGTATATTTAAATTGAATTTTAGTAGGTAAAGTAGCTTTTTTATTGTATTTACAAAGTTTTTGCAAATTTTTTTTATATTTTCAAAAGTATCTAGGTATGCGTGTAATAGTCAATAGTACAAGTACCTATGTAGGTATTAGCTGTCCATAAGAAATTTGACTTTGAATGGAAAAATGAGTTGACTGAGAGAAGTGTATAGATTAAATATTTAAGGCAATTTTTCATCAGTTCGAAAAACTTCTGTCCTCCTACACAATTTATTAATGTAGGGTACTTAACCTGTTCCTTATGGAGAAAAGTCCAGCATTTAGAAAGAGATAAAAGCTTGTAGAGTTTACTGACATTTTGTCAATTACTCAAATATAGTCAGGTACTTTAGACTAAAACTGTTAAAAATGGTCAGATTTATATATCATTTATATTTTGAATCAATTTTCATTTTCATTGTATCAGTTGTCGTTGGACAAGTTGGTTTTTGGATAAGTTGTCGTACAATCACCTGACAACCTACAGATCTACTGAGAGAAGTTCATAAAAAATCAGAATCAAATTTTAAATAAAGAACTTTTTATGATTCAAAGATCTTGGTACAAAGTACCATTGATACAAAGTATAGCTAAAATACAAAAAAAAACAATTTAGGTATTTCAAATTCTTATCATTATTTATGTATCTACATATTTGAAGAAAAACTGTTAACTTGTATTCGTAGTATCAGTTGCATTTATGAATTTTCAATAGGTAGTAGATACTAACTTAGGTATTACTATTATAAAAATGAATAAAATAGTGAATTTTATTACCAAAGGCAATTTTTTGACATGACCGAATGATGTACTATTAATTTGATTGAATTGCACTTGAGTAATAAAATTCTCGCTCTAATTTTGATGCCTCCTTTAGTACTACGAGTAGTAGTAGGGTACTACTGATAGTACTAGTAAGTACTAAAAGTATAATAAACTAGAAAAAAAATCAATCAATCAAAACTGTTTTGAAACTACATAAAATACATAAATGGGTAAAATATACCCTCCTCGAAAAATTCTTTAAATGTACCCAAAGGGTTTGGATATCTATATAAAAGTACGATACCTACTATATAAATATAAAAATATAAATTCTTTAAAAAAAATCACAAGTCGTTTGGAATTCTCATATATTTGCACAAGGCATTAGGACTAGAGACTTGGAATTTGGAAGGTAGGTAAAGTACATAAAAAAGATTGTTTGATCTTTGCATAAGGTATATGTATAATATATACCTAGTAGGAAAAAAAGATGAAATATGTTTTTTCCGCTAATGGGATCTTGCCTTTATAATCTTTTTTATTACATATCAGTTCATATTTTCTCCAATATCACAAGAATAACTAAAAGAAAGGTACCTAGTACTTACACATAGTAGATTGAGTATCCCTGTAATAGAGCCAAAAATCTTTTATGGATCCTAATATGATTTACTACTATGTAAAATTTGAAAATTTTTTGCAAAGTTTCAATAAAACTTCCATACTCTTGTTACTAATTGATATCTATAGGTATTAGGTATAGGTACTGTGGTTCTCATATAGTAGCCCGAAAAGTCTTCCAAAAGCAAAGGTAGCAAATTTTGATAAATATTTAAAAGCAAACAAAAATTTACCCTAATAAAAGTTACAAAAGTACTGATATTACAGTACGAGTAATCACAAAAATGTTGAAGTACCCTACTCGTATCTGTACTCTGTACTAATACCTAAATAAAAAAATCCAATATCTTTTAAATTTTTACCATTTTTGTAGTCTACCTACTAGTATATAGTAATCGATTTTGTAATTTTTTGACAAATTTTTACCTATTTTTTTTGTCAATTTTCGTATTTTTTGAACCTTTTTTTTGTAATTTAGATATTATAAATTTCTGATTTCTGTAACTTTTAGGCCAATTTATGTGTTATCATGGAATTTTTCGGAAATTTTGAACTTTTTGTAGATGTTTTTCTTGAGCCTCCGCTTTTTTTTTTTATTACGGATAGTTTAGTACTTTCCTTTAACTATTATTAACTAATTTCAACATTTTAAAGTTTTTTTTGACAATTTGCATAATATTTGATTCTTTGTATCATCTTGATAATTTGGATCACAAATTTTTTAATCTCATTTTCAGAAAAAATGTACAAAATTGAAATTAGGATTTTAAAGTTTCCATTTCTATTCAAATAAGAAGGAGAGTAATTTTGAGTAGCTCAAAGGGTCGTTAGTTGTTTATAATTCAAAGTGAATCTTGGATAATGAATTGTCTATTAATATATCATGCTGTCAGTAGTCAGTAGAAGAGTATAGCTGATTCTGAGATACTGAGCTATGAGAATTTGAGACTGAAATGTCCTGAAATATTAACTCTTTTTAAACTAATAAGAACTGAGCAAATAAGTGCAATTTGTAAGCTATAAATTGTATATGACTCTCTTTTCCTTATTACTTATTAAGTAGTGTACACTATGTCTTTATTATGTAACTACTCTACTAGACTATTAGGATATGATATGATTTAATGACAAGAAATGAAAATTTTTGGCAAATGTCTATTGACAATACCCTACTTTTAAAGTTAAAGCTAATATAATTTTGTATAAATTAAAAGGAAATTCCAGGGTTTGATATAATTCAGTATAACTTTAGTAAAATCAAAATTTATAATACTAAAGCACGAGATTCTCGACTGATCTTGAGATTATTTTTTATGTAAAAAGATATTAGAAAATTCTATTTAACGCTATAGTAGGTAGGCACTTATAAGGTCTTGAGATTTTGACAGAATTTTGTAGAATTAAATATTTCCCCATAGTGGATTATAAATACCCTTATACACTAGAATACGAGTACTAGTAGTAGTTACTTGTAAAGATTTAATCTTGAAATCCTTCAAAATTATATAGCTGGAAAGTACTTAGTGTACATATACAGCTATCCGTAATCCGTACAGTTATGTGATGTAAAAGATCTTACTAAAAAGTTTAGAACCAAATTATATCTTGCATAAAAGAGTCTTTGAATTTCAAAGTTTGAAACGAGGAAAAAATCTGTTAATAATTTAGTCAAAGTTTTAAAAAATTTATACATTTATACACTAGATAGATATTTACTCTACTTTTGACTTTTTTTAAACTCATATATGCAGAATCTGTATAAAGTAGGTACCTACATACAGAGTTGACTTTTTTGTACATTTGTATACTCTTACATTTTTATTGAGCTAGTGCCAGAGAGCAGAATCAGAATTCAAAGTTTAAAAAAAGCTCAAGTGGTAAATACTTGTTGTAGATGTTGTCAACCAAGAATGTCCCAGAACAGAATGTCCATGAGAATCTGCCCGATATTTGTTTATTTATAGGATTTTAAGACATTTTATGCCTTGAATCGCACCTTGTCAAAATCGCACTTTTTTTTTTGATTTTTTAGGCAAAATTTTTAATTTTTTGAGAATTTTTAAAAATTCAATTTTGACCACCAGTTTCTATTATTTAACTCGAAATTCGGATTTATATCAATTTAAGATGTACTGTTCGGTTTATTCTGTTCAATTTTTCTTTGGTATCTTTTGCTTGTTATATAGTAGACTAGTAACTACGATAGTACTTAAATATTTGTATGTATTTACTTGTTCAAAAGTAGCAAAAAATAATATTTGCACGAGTTAAATGCAAAATACATATACCAAGTATTTTAGCTCGAAAAAAGCCTACTTTTTTGCTTACATTTACTAAAGTGTCATTTTGCATCCTTTCTAAACTGATTTAATCTAAAATGAACTTTGAACTAGTTCATATTATGCACATTTGTAATATGAAATTTCATATTTGCTTTATACTTATATTAGGTAGAGTATCTGTATTGTACGAGTACTTTAAGAAATTTATCTCTCAAGTCATAGTTGATCGAGCCTCAAATTTTGATTGCCTTTTAACCAGATGATGTTTCATTTATTTTTATTTTTTCTGCAAGAGCAAATGCTCCTTTTTAGCCTTTATGTAATGTAATATAATCAAGCGATCCTTTTGGAAAAATATTTTTTTCGCAAAAAAAAGGCCCAGTGTTTCGATTAACTTTGAAGATGATTCGAAAAATTCGAATTTTGAAATAGACCCAACCCTTCAATTTCTTTTCTTTTTTATGATTTTTGTTTCTGCTACTGGTACTTGGTACTGGTCGTAGATTGAGGATAAGATGATGATTTTTTATCCCCACAGCCAAATATTCGAAATTCAAACCCCTCCCCTACAATTTATACTATATTACAAACCTATTTTTGATTCTGATCACGAGGATTGAGAACAAGTATAAATGATATTGGAGAAAACAACTTTTATTTTAGGTTTTTGGGGAAATATCGACTGACCATTTGATCTCTAAAAACTAAAAAACCTACTATCTTATAGTAAAAGTAAAGAACCAAGTACCAAGCAAATGGGAACGTGAGTCAGAAATTTTTTTAAAAATTATTTCAAAATACTATACTATGTACTTTCTCTAGTCCAAGATCTCTAGTCCAAGTTATAGGTGTACCTTTACTCGATCTTCTAAGATATTTTCATTGACCAACCAAGAAAAAATATTTTAAATAAAAAAAATATCTAGTACCCTACTAGTCTAAAGGTTTCAAGTCTGAAGGGTTTTTTTCTAGCAGGGTTGAGTAAAAGTTAAAATATTCTTATCTTATCTTCAAGCATATTCTGAATGTTTTAAAATTTCAATCATCAAGAAACATGATGACTAGACTTTCTACTTCAAAGTACCTACTACTACATATTTCTTACAAAAACACTTTAAGTTTTTTCAGTTTTTTTGACAGATGACATACAATGTGTAGAAAACATGAATCCCTGATTTGAATTCAAAATTTTCTAGAAATAAAAACCTTACCTATATACATACTTATCTTCTTATGAATCAAGAAATATTGAAAAAGAGGCGGCGAACCAAAAACTCATGAAAATATCCAAGTATTACAAAAGTACCTACCTTACATATTATTATTTTATTTCCTTTCAGGCAAACTAATATTTAATAGTTAGACACTATCTGTAGTAGTTCAATTTTGATAGTTCTAGTGTGAAGGTATTTGCTCATACTTATGTAATAATATTGAAGAATTCATTTCACTGCTAATCCCGCATTCTAGAGACTTACTTACTCGGAATAAAAGTCAAGGAATTTAACATATATTCAAAATTATATAAAAAAATTGTAAACAAACCTAAATATCTGTAGAACCTTTACACTGAACAAGTACTGTACATAAAAATGGTGTAATACGAGTAGTAGGTAGGTACTGTCAACTGTGAATAATCAATTCGACTCACCCAGTTACCCTTACTATCTATTTATTTGCAGGAATACAGATATTGCAAAATAAAATTAGAAATTTAAATATTTTGAAAACATCAAGCTGAAATTTGTATTCTATGAAAGAATTTCGTTAATAGGAAAAAGTAAGATATTAGAAAAGAAGAAAAGAAATTCGAATCGAATTGAACCTATACTAGTACTAGTACAACAGCAGAGTAGGATTAATTCTTTCGATTTTTCTACACTTTTCTATATAATTCATCGAATTGGTCTAATGAATGTCTCCTACCTACTCCTACTACTATAGTAGTAGTAAGATACTTGAGATTAATTTCCTAGCTTTTAGCTCGTATCCGAGTAAAGTGCGTAATATGAGCTATACTGCCTTCTATTTTTGTCAGTCATTCAATTTCAAATCGAAATCGATTAGTCTACTAGGTAAGCATTTAAAACGAATTTTTCTATTCTTATTTACCAAGGTCCTATTAGGGCTATTATTTTTAGGATAATTTTTTCACAGCATTTTTATTCCATATAAAAAAAATTCAAAATTTTCAAAGAAACTTTACACAAGTTTTATAAAAAATCAAAATTTTGAGGATTTTGAAGAATAATTATAGGATACTTCAACTTGACCCAAGCAAATTGACCTTAGAAGTTTGAATATCTCAAAAATGTTAATTTTAGAAAAGATATGCTTATCGTTTGTAGCAGTGTAAAAGATCCCATAGTCATAAATGAAATTAATAAATGAATTTCATATCATTTGCTACATGTATTTTTGGTTTTTGTACTTTAAAACGGCTAGATTTCTAAAAAGTTCAAAATATATATCAAAATAGAAAGAATATGCTTGCCATTTAGTTTAATTTAAGTTAAAGAATACGGATATTTGTCATTTTAAGATGCCAAAATATGAAAATATGATACAAATTTTAGACTTTAATTTATTTAGGTATATCAAACGCTCCCGATTTCGAAATTTTAGTTCATTTCTTTTTAAAAATTGTGGATTGTGATCTCATCTTTACCTATGCATCTAGTATGGGTAGATTAGGAATAGTTGGGAAATGTTTTAGAAATATTTAATGAAATTCTCTTAATTATTTTGCAAATTGACATTTATATGTATATACCTATACATAATCTTTAAACAATTAATTAAAATTGATAAATCGAGCTTTTCGGATAGTTTACTCAACTTTTATTTCAATTTCATGTGCTCTACGCACATGAAACCTGGGTCGATAAAGTCCCATAAACTACCTTAAAGACATTCGAGCTATTCATTTACCCTTAACTGAGAGACTGAGACAATCGAGAGCACTTTGGAAAAAAGCATTTATTCTTGCCCAAAATCCGCCTACAAAACATTTTAATACATTTTGTATTTATTTTTTCCAAGTTCATATTAAACTAGTCAAGCTAGTCTACTATCAAGTATGTACATACATTAGTATTAGTAGATGAAAAGTAAATACTGTTACTGTATTACTCAAGTCTTATGAAAATATAATGCAAATAGATCTTTATCTATAATCCAAGAGTACAAGTTTAGTAGTAGACTCTCATCGAGATTCGAGTCATTTATATTTTTTCTTATTTTTTTGCTCATCTCGCTCTTTGACTTGGAAAGATTGAACTTGCGATTGTCTTATTAGAGGAAAAAACTGGCTACAAAATTCCGATTCATTATCTTTTTGCTTATTTTTCAAACTTTCTCAGTAGTGCTCGTACTCGGTGTTATTTATAGCCCATCCCTCCCTTATCTCAGCCCATGTCAATTTTTGTTTTAGAAAAATTTGTTTTAATGATTCATCCTCGCAGTGAACTTTGTTCCCTGTTGAAATCTCTAATTGGAATGAAGGAATTTGTAAATTTATTTCTGCGGTTCCTCTGATTCAGATTTCTTTATAAAAAGCATTTACACTAGTACCTAGTACTATGTAGTACTATAATTTAAATTTAAAATAGGATTCGCAAATGTACTAGCGTATTTATAAAAGGGGGAAATGAGCTAAGGAATGTTTCATTATTTATTTGTGTTAAGAAGTCTTCGGATTTCCTAAACCTCAAAATTTCAAAATCTCAAATTGACAATAAATTCAGGATTTTCTTCATGTTCTCATCTTTAACATCACATTATGTGAATACTAACTATAAAATATAGGTACTATAGCCATTGTTTCGAATTTTGACTGATTAAACTTCAATCATGGCACTTCATTATCGAATAATTATTTGCAATTCTGTCCATTATTCTCTTACTGAAAATCCAAACCTATTTTTATAAATTTGAGAATATTTTTGCAAAAGTTATAGGAAAACGGCTAATCAATTCAAATCTCATATTTTCAAGAAAGTTTGATTAGCAATTCTCGAAATTTCAATAAAATCTCATAAATACTTAAACCATGAATGATTTGCCTAAGTTGGTGGTGTGATTAGGTGTAATTATATCATTAAAAACTAGAAATTAAAGACAAAAATTGGCCTTTTCGACCACTTTCAATATTTTGGGTATCGGTATACTGTATTTAAGCGATTTTTTTCTAAATTGAGGCAATTATATAGGTTACAGATAGATTTGAAATTAAGTCATTATCTGAATTTTTTCAGAACTTTCAATTAAATCATTCAGAATTTTTGAGTATTGACATGTCCCTTATAATTAATAGTCGTAGTACTAGTACTATAGTACCAGTACTAGACTACTAGATTATAGTATTATTATTAGACTACTATTATGGTACTATTGTGCATTGTAGTATAATCGAAATATTAGTAATAGATACCTTGAACTCGATACTTATTTAATTAAATTTGAGTAATAGTAATACATACATCTCGTTTCAGGCAACCCAGATCCAGATACTACTTATAATTACCTACTATGTATCAGTTATCAGGATATTATGTAACCATAAGGTATAATTAAAAATTATAATTAAGCATAAATAGTTGATAAGTATGAGTAAATACCGACAGCTACAGTTATAATAGGTAAAGAACTGAAACTCAAAGATAATTACAAAAGTTTAGATAATGAATTTTAAGTTATTTAATATGCAAATAATCCGAATATTTGTCGATTCATTCTGTGTATAAAAAGGTGGGATAAATAAAATACTGTATACATTGGAATGAGGGGAAATTGTGATAATCGAAATTCTTATTAAATCGAGTATGAATGAAATGAATTCGATTTGATTTCAGTTCTGTTCTATCCTAGACTAGGACTAGACTCTGAGCTGATGTATCTTATATATGTATGTTGTATGTATTATGTACGGTATTTATATTTTATATATGGGCCAGATAAACCACAGATCAATTGCTCAAGCTTGATGAGCCAGATGTGTTTCTTCTTCGGGTATTATGTAACCCGGGCAAAAACAATATATCAACATTTGGTTAAAGAATTGTTTCGTGCTTTGGCTACTTAAAAACCCCATCTTCTACTTCTATTACTAGAGTACAATAGTACAATAGTACAATTGATGTATTTGTTTTTCTACTAGATAAGTACAAACAAGTAAACAAACCTAAAGGTTTATTACAAACTCAATAATTTTCAAAATTCCAAATCAAAAAGAGAATCTTTGTCAGAGTTCAAGACTACTATTATCGTATTGGTACCTACAAGTAAAAAAAAGTAAAAACTGCTAAACTTATATACAAGTACCTACCAAATTTTTTGGAATTACAGATAGATATCAAGTTTTTATGGCTTGACCCTTAAGTCTTTAGCTAGTCAACATACTTTTACAAGTCCTTAATAGCTATCATATTGATAAAAAGATATTTTAAGTAGGTAATATTTTTAGGGCTAAATTGTTTGTAAATGATCCAGAGCTAATTTTTTTCAATATTCGTGAAGTTTCAGATCTTGAAATAAAAATTGTTAAATTCCTAACAAGCTAAAATTGAGATATTTTTGACTAAAATTTGTCAATAGTCATGCAAAAGAATATTGTTTTTTTATTTAATATTACTGACTATTTTACTTGCAAATTCTTATCTTTTTTGCGATTTTGAAAAATTATTCTTTTATTTTATTATTCTTTAGTTACTTTTACTTACTACGAGTATGTACTAGTGCAAAACTAGGAATACAGAAAAGTATTCTAAAACAAATACATATTACATAATAAGTATACACTCTTACCTTTCGCCTTTTTGCTTCCGGCTGCTGGAAATATATTTTATATTCTTTTTATACTTGTTAAACTTCAATCTGGGTTAAGTCTTGCAAAAAAAAATACTACCGAATGACACTGTAATTCGATAGTCCACTGTCAACTCTCCTTGTCCTTCTTACTGGTCTTTACCAGGCACAAATAAATAAAATAAAATAAAATAAATAGCAATAAATGTTCACCAAGACTTGTCCTCTCGGTCAGAGACTTCAGAGACTTCGTGAAATTGAGGGAGGAAATCCTCAATTGGACCACCAACTTTTGTGTCAAAATAAATCTCTTTCAAATAGTCCGATTTTTTATGTCGACCACAACTATACCAGGCTAGGTACTATAAGGTAGGTAGCCCCTTATTTTCTCATAGAATTCAAAGTACAAGATTATTTGAAATTTTTTCTGCTTACTTTGCTCAATATTCGACCCAAATTTTGAAAGATCACGTTCTTCTGCCAGTCCTATAGTAAGTACTCGTAGTAGATATTTGAATTTCTCTTCTTGCTACTTTCTAGGTCTGGTAAATTGTGTAAAATGAAGCTTTTTATATTAATATTGACTTGAAAAAGTAGCTTTGAGGCTTCTTAATTCTTATCTTTCTCAGAATTCGAATGTAAGTATAGTAAGTACTCGGCCAAAAATGAACCAAGTTAAGAGTCTTATGTACATAAAATAAGTTAATTATAATTATTACAAGTAGTAATACTAGTTAGAAACTTATGATTTGATTGTAAAGATACACAATTATTAGCTCTCTAACTTGTACAATGTAAGTACGATGGTATAATGCTTTGAGGGTATTAATTGTTGATAATAGCTGATTGGGGAAAAGTAAATTAGCTTTCAAGTTACTTGGCTAGTTCTTAATCTCAAATTTTCAAATTTCCACAAAACTCCATAAGGTTTTATTACGAGTATACTATACTGTATACTGCTGGATTGTTCAAAAATCTTGATTATTTTTCCAGGATATTTGCACAATTCTGGTACTGGTACATAATGCTCAAGTCAAGCCCTAAAGAACTGTATAAACTTGTATAAATTTGTAATTTGCTCATCATACAATGATCATCAATGTCAACAACATTACACAACAAATGTTTCACAATTTCCGAGTATAAGTACAAAGTATCTACTACAATTCCTTTTAGTCCATGGTAGTTTTCTTGTATTTTTTTCAAAGAATTTGAGAGAATTTGTATCTTTCTCTTGAACTAGTACGGATATACCATAGTATTTACTCTGGATGACTTTCTTACCCCTGAGGGAAACTTGGTGTTTTCTCCTTCGAAATTATACTAGGTATATTACACACAGTTATTTAAGTACTCCACTAGTATATCTTGCACATTTAGATAAGTTTAAGTTACACTTGAGCCTCAAGTTTTTCCTCAAAAAAAAGCCAAAAAAACCAGAAGAAAAGTAAGGTATTTTTGTGTAAATGGAGCAATTGGCTTGAAATACACAAGTAAATATAAAGGTTTTTGAGACTCTACTGTATTCCCCCTCTGGACAGTTTTACCCAGCTCTTATTTCTTATTTTATTTTATTTTATTTTATATATGTTCTGTAAGGACTAGAGAACTTCTTTTATAGTAATATTATCCTCCTACCTACTCTGTATTTTCTGAATCAACATTAACAATTTATCTGATCCTGAGTCCTGAGTAGTACCACCAGTAGTAGTAATAGAGTTGAGAAAAAATTGAGTAAATAAATAGAGAGACTTTTTGAGTTCTAAACTCTATAGTATAAGCTGTTATCAATGTAAATATTTATTTGAACAAATGCAAAAATTGGCAATATTGACTATATGTACTTTACATTTAAAGTCACTACTACCTCAGCTGAGCTGTCCCATTCAAAATTCAATTTCAATTTCACCTACTTTTTTTATCCTATTTTTGTGTTTTTTTTTATCTATTTCACAGATTCGCCTTTTTTTACTTGCGAAATTAGGTGGGTAAATTGAAGTTTTAGCTTTTTTTGGGTGTTTTCTTTTCCATTGTTAGTACACTACTATAGTATACTTGTAGTTGTAAGTTGTAGTCTATATTTCTATATGGACATATGCAATTTGAAGCAATATGAAATAATACAGTTCACAAATATGACAGTTTTTTCAACGTAGTTGACAAAATCGATCCATTTAAATTGCAAATAAAACAACGAGAAAAGTGTTGAGTCAAAAATGGGCAGGATCGCATACCTAATGAGATTAGGTATACTATAGTGTATGGTAAATTGTGTCTGTTTTTTATGGGACACTTTATTACAATATCATGAAAAAGTATTAAATTAAGTTTTAAACCTCGTACTGTTGCTTCACAAAATTGTACTAGTACTAGCAGTAGTAGATAGTTACTTATATTATGACTTTTATACGATGGTTTCACTGATGGTCTTGAAGATAAAAAACTTGTGTCAGTTTCAAGTGTGCAAAACTATGTGTAAATTTCTTAAAATTTCACAAAAAATAAGGTGAGAATGGGCTTCTTATTCAAATTTTTCTCAATTTTTTTCAAAGAAAAGGTAGAGCTAACCCAAGCTATAAAGTAGATAAAACTCAGTTTAAAAAACTCGAATAACAATTAAGTTTTAAGTATCAGAGTACAGTAGAAGGCTTTAACTTTAATGTAGCTTTTAAATGAGAGAGAGATGCACTTATTTCTTACTCAAAATAGAAAAATTTTACTTTCTAGAGTCTTGCATTTTCCCCCTTAGCTTTGTCTGTCATTTCCTAGGGTTTTTTTGGGGAATTTCAAGAGTTTCTCTACAAAAGTTAGCAGTATTTGTAATAGTAGGTAATTTACTTAATTTTTATTTTATTCTCGGTAGACTTGCCTTAAATGTTTAAAAGTAAGTGTAGGTAGTTAGTAGTAAAACAATATGTAATAGTTAAATGGTTATGAGCACCGTCGAGCTTTGAGTTTTGAGTTTTGAAAATAATTTTTATACAATTTTTTTTTCAAAAGTTTCAATAACTTTATTCTTTTACAGAAGAGTTGAAATCTTTTGAAATGATTTGATGATCTTATGAATGAATTGAATACACTTGTGTAAGTTGTAAAAGTTATTTTGGGTTTTTTTGATAAATTTTGGGGCAAAATGTAAAATTTATGGAACTTGTGTGGTGGTGAACTTGTTCTCAGGGCTTCAACCGAATAACTGAGAAGAGAGAGCCGGGATTTTCCTACCCGGTTCATTTAGACTGAGCGAGGAGTCAAGTTATTTTTTTACCCGCATACGCAATGCTAATGTAAAGTAAAGTAAAGACGGATGCAAATCTCAAAAAGCCGAATTTAACGCTGCACTATTTGAATGTAAAAATATGCAAGAAAATAAGTGATCA
The DNA here is from genome assembly GCA_034699045.1 of Nanhermannia cf. coronata Gr-Ori-00579. NCBI lineage: Eukaryota > Metazoa > Arthropoda > Arachnida > Sarcoptiformes > Nanhermanniidae > Nanhermannia > Nanhermannia cf. coronata Gr-Ori-00579. The sequence continues at coordinate 3,227 of JAQIXA010002202.1, read as the reverse complement.
TGATTTTTTAGCCAACTGTAATAATGTCTAATTTGAAAATAACTTGAATTGCACATCTGTTCAAGTTGAAAGTTATCTAAACTAGGACAAATTTGGCAAATAAAGATCAAATCAGGATCTTAAAAGTATCAGAATTTAAAATCTAAATTCTCAAAATATTAGAATCCCAAAATCTCAAAATCTTCTCAAATCTCAAATTATCAAAGCCTCAAGTCTAAAATTCTTAAAATCTTAAATCCTTAAATCCTTAAATATTCTTTTAAATATGGTACTTAAATCATGCTAGTTATTAAAATACCTAAATTGCACAATTTCTATTGTCTTACCTTAGATTTTGTACCTTAGATTTTAAGTAGGGTACTACATATAGGTACATTATGTACCTATAAATATTTGTATAAAATTACAGTATTTATGTACCGTACATAAATACTGTAATTTTATACAAATATTTATACTTATCTTTCATAAAAAATTTCGAAAACTTCAGTAGAAGGTACCTAACTAACCTTAACTAGGTAAAATATTCCAGAGTTTTTGAGTAAAAAACTAAATTAAATTATATTAGGTAAGGGTACTTTATTAAAATTATAATAGGGCACGCTTCTATAAATAATTCTAGGAATTTATGTCAAGTCTAGAATACATACCCTTAATAAGGAGTTTTATTCTAAAAGGTATAAAGAAAGTTATATCATGTAGTTTATCCAAAATAAGTCTACAATGTCAATTTTTTAGTCTTAAAATTTAAATATGAAGATTTGGGATAGGTACATAGAGATTCACTCAAAAGTCTCCAAAAAAACTCAAAACAATTTTGAATTTATAGACTTTTGGAATTTCCAAAAAAGAAAGTTCTAACTCTTTAACTATCCTCAGTATTATCTACCTATATGTATAAGAATAAGGTAATCCAGTTTCAGTATGGTAACGGTTGTTTCAACTTAACTTTTTTGAAAAAAACTTTTTTTTTCCTACTTTTTTTGCTTGTAATATAAAGTTTTTTTATGTACTTAGGTGAAGTCAGTAAGTTACAAAGTTAAATTGGAGACTGATTAAGTTTACATATGAGTTGAGACCTTTAAAACTTGGATTTTTTTTGCATCTGTACCTGAAGTCTAAAGTTGTACAGATTATTAGCTCGCATAAATAAAGATCTCATCTTGTCTGTTTTCTTCAAATATTTCAAAAAGCTGATCAATGTAGAGTCCTATCAAAATTAAATCGAACTTTACTATTCTGTATTTACTATTCTGTATGTACATGTGCTTAATTAATTTAAATGGATTTTTTTTCAAGATTATTTACGCTAAAGAAATGATACTACCTGTTCATAAATCTACAGAGATAAATTATATGTAATTTTTTTTTCAAAATTTCCTATGAATGGATTAGAAGCGAATTGGAATAATCTTGTACTACACTAGCCTAGGGAAGGAACCAACCCTCTAGCCTTTAAATGATTTCAAAATTTCTCGAATCTAATCTTAATTTTTAGAAATATTTCGCAAATTTTGATTGCAAAATTAGTCCAAACAGCTGAGAGACTATGTACTAAAACTATGTATTGTTACGAGTATGTAAGCATTATTGTGCGAGCGAAGCGAGCACTTACTATTCAACTTTGCTTTCACTTTGTCCATTTGTCTGTCTGTCTCTCTGTCTGTCCAGAGGATAACTCGAGAACTACTGGACCGATCTTAACCAAACTTGGCATGAAGGACCCTCATAGGGTGGGGGTGTGCAATTTTGACAAAAATTTCAGATTGCCCCATTCCTTCAGGAGAAGGGTCCCCCGGAACCGCAAAATTTTTTATTTGATATAAATGTTCCTTTTGGTCTGAAATGCAAAGATATCAAGTCCTTGGGACTTGGGACCGTGCTGCCTTATTTTTTATTTGATAAAATTTTTTTATTTAAAATTTTTATTTGATAAAAATAACATTAATGATTTTGCTCGCACAATTAATAATCAACTTCTAGTGAGTTGATTAAAGCCTAGTAAACATAATAGATAAATAGATGTAAATTTCTAGTACCTACTAAACTAAAGTACTACCTACTAGTATAAGATAAGGTAAGTAGTTAATTGGTCTTAGAAACTTGTTGTTGAGTTATTTTTCGTTATGAAACTTTTAATATTTTTTTGCACAAATAGGTACTAGTAGTAAGTAGTACCTAGTAAAAGTATTTGTAAAAAAATAAGGCAAGTTCAGCTGGCAAATTGCCTTATCTTCCTAATTGTTCACATATGTGTTGGTTTTTTGGTATTCTCCCCCCTTCAAAAGAGTTATGTAACTAATATAATCATTGGCAAATAATTTATTCTACTGCCAATTTATTTCAACCAGCCATACACAACTATCAAACATCATTTGCTTATCTACTTCATACTCATACCTACTACTAATACTAATGGTACTACCACAGTAGTTAAAAGCATTTGCTCCTATTTTGTTGTTATATTTATGTAAGACACTATTCTTAGAACTTTTTAATTGAATTCCTTCTCAAGCCGGAAAAAATTCTTTCAATTTCATATCTTCCTACTATCTAATGATGAATCCTGAGTAAAACATATTATGAAAACAAATACAAAATGTACATTAGTTCTATTTCTATTTCTACTACCGAGAAATGGGTTCTGTAATTATTCGATTGTAATTGTGACTTAAATGACATTTGTGATATACCTGGATAAAATGGGCCGATTTGTCGCATTTTTGAAATACCTCTATTATGAATTTCTCAACTCAAATTTCGTTTTAATTCTCATTTCCTAGAGCAGATATTTTGTATAAGAACTTTGAGACTTAAAAGGTACAAAAGAGGTGTATCATTTTTAGTCAATATGAATGAAAAAATTGCCAATTTGCAAAACTTATATAAGAAAGATATATCGAGAGTATGCCCTTGGATTGATAACTTATCAATTCAAAAATTGTCCAATTATATAATTATAATTAATGCAAAATTATATATTGTGCCTATTACCATCATCGCATAGGTATTTAGTGTACCTATATACTGTACTAAACAATCAATTTCTAAGAATCCAAAGATAGAGAGATATGGATCCAAATAGTAATTTGTCAATTTTAAATGTAAAAATTTATGTGGTTATAATAGCTCTTATGGGAGTAATTCAACTACTGGGGGTTATCGCACTTTATTTAGACTCTACAAATAAGGTTATATCTCGCCTCCTATGAGTCCATTTTTTACAA